>NSJX01000128.1:21176-33343 GCA_002286715.1 Dentipellis sp. KUC8613
TCATTGTGCTGTATACATAATTGTTGGAGCTGTTGTATTGTATGCATAGAACATATAGTATATAAAGCTTCTTGAATACCCAGAGCAATCATAGTAATCGCACCAATAGCACTGTCATAGCTCCAAGAGGAGAGTCTATAGCTTATCAACATAGAAACCTTACAAGTTATGAAGCACCATATTATAGTAAGGGAATTTTTTTCAGATGAGTTGGGAGTGGGCTGTCCCATATGCAGCAGGTTCTGATATAGCCAGGGGAGATATTTCATCCCAGTTCATTATTGCTTGGGTGTATAATATTAAGTTATGAATTCTTGAAGTAATATCTCCTCTGGCTGAATCAGATCTGCCGCACTTGTGACGGCCCACTCCCAACTAGTGGTCACACCGAGGAGGAACCCGGTGCAGGCGACCTGGCACAGTTCTGCTCTCTTTGCCCCCAGCCTACAATCAACATGCCAGACGACTGGCAGCAGCATCCGTAAGGTTCTCTCTCCTCGGTCCGAGGTCTCCCTGACATCTCTCTGCTCGGTAGCGAAAGATACATCCGTTTCACCATTCTGGACGGCAACTTCAAGCTAGTCCACATGTATATGCGCCGGCCAGAGAACGATGTCCCCTTGAACGATGGCCTTGCATTCCTGGTCATGTCGGAGTGGTACAAGAAGCACTTGGAGACGTCGAAGGAGCCCCGACAGGTGAGCTCTACTGAGAATGCACTCCTCGGTACGCGACCGACGTCGGTGTACTTTTAGCGCTCGACCTGTCACTCCCACCGAGCAGTCAACCAGCGAAACGCAAAACGCAAGAACTTGAGGGCGACCGGGATCGGTGCTGCGGCATGCATGCATGGGTGTTTTGTACCTCATGCCGTGGTCGACTTCCATGCAGGGGAACAGTACGTGTCTAACGATTATCAAGGCAAAGCTAGTCTCATCTCACACCAGGCAACGAAACATGGACGTATGCACAGTGTTCTCACTCAAATACAACTCCCAGAACATTCCCATCGCCATCGTGATGTACGACATCATGTGCCAGTACGGGGTGAACTTTGTGACCAGGGTACAGGAGTACCAGTTCCTAGACCTCCCGTTCAAGGTAGAGGTCAGAAAGGGGATCGGTCTATTCCATGTCCACGGTCATGAGGAGAAATGCTTTGCACAGTTCGCCCCATCCTTCGTTCGTGGCATGGGCCAGGTCGACGGCGAGATCGTAGAGACATTGTGGGCCCCCCTGACATCAGACAAAAGTTACATGGCTTGATAGAAGTTTGTGTCTTACATAGCCTATAAAGAACCATAGCAATGCCTATTTCTTTTGGGTCTATAGAATCACTGACCACAACTATGATAGTACTATGGATCACTATGAAGTGAGTCTCCTTGCTATGGTTGCTATGGAACAAGCCCTCCCTGCTATGGCTGCTATGGAACAAGCCATCCCTGCTATGGTTGCTATGAAATAAGGTACTATACTATGAGTGGTGCCAGACTGATCATTAGAAGGGCATCACTATGACTCCTATGGATACTGTACCAGCTACTCATAGTATAGGCCACTAGAAACACAAACAGCTGATGAGAAACACATCATAGTCTTCATAGCTTCAGCAGTCTATAGATGAATGGTATCTTTACATTGACAGTATAGCACACATTTATCATGAAGGTATACTATAGCTATCCATTGTTGCATACCATCCAATGAAACTCATGGCATAGTTTGAGCTGAGTTTAGCTTCAGTGGGAATTCAGGCATTGGAGAAAACTGTGCATTCACATTAACTGACATAACAGTAGTAGGAGTAGTAAGATAAGGATAAAATTGAATGAGTAATAACAATTAGTGGAAGATAGAAGAGATGATGAAAGATGATGAATAGAAAAGAAAGATCACGGCAATAGAATAATGCTAGAAAAGATCAAGAGATAGCAGTACCACATCATGCAGTCAGGGTACCCGACAGCTCCTCCACAGTGACTGGATCCTTGGCCGTTGCAGTCGTCTCAGAGTCTGAAAAGTCATCATCGTCAAGGTCACTATGAGGTCCTGACCTTGGGATTGCACGACCTGATGATGACCTACAAAAGAGACAGATAAGCACATGATCAGAAGCAGGAAATGAAAAAGAAGTATACCATGCACTCTCCCATATGAACTTCTGCAGCTCTCGGAATGCAGCAGGCTTCTTTGACTTGAACTTCTCGATGCTGTGCAGGTGACGACCGTATACAGGACCGTATGTCTCCGTCAAGAAGTCATTGGACTTAGGCTTGAACGAGCCTTCCGTGTAATCATTGAGTGCACACTCAACCTATGCATCCATGCATTGTGAGCAGACACCACACAAAGCAAAAAGCTAGGAACGCACCGCAGTTATGATGAGCGCGATCATCTCCTCGGGAATAGGATTGAATTGCGCGGCATATATGCCAACAGCCTCTCCATTACGGCGAGCAAACCACTGCTGAGTCGCGAGCGTGAGTATGATGGGGTTGCGGAAGACCCGACGACGCTGGAAGAAGTTGTGAGTAACAGGAATGTGTGAGGTGATAGTGATGACGCACCATCTGAGGATCCTCGAAGTGGAACGACCCGCGATCCACTAACTGTGCGATCCGTACCTTCGTCTCCACGACAGAAAGGCCAAGCAAACCGAAGTTCGTTGCGACCAGATTCTGTGCTTTGGTTTTAAGCTCGCCTCGGAGTTGAGAAGCGCCGCGTTTAACCTGAGGATGCAGAGGTAAGCGCACGATGAAATGTGGAGGATGAGTCACTCACGATGTCGACCATCGTGTCGCTATACAACTGCTCGTTTGAAAAGCGCGCTGCACGATTTGTGGCCTTCAGCTCAGTGCATGCCTCCAAGAAGCATGCTTTCGCCATTTGAATGATCTCCACTTCGTCGGGGAAGCCGCTCTCCAGCGAGACCTTGATGCGAAAATGAACGGAGCCCTTCTTCGACAGGGCCCTGGACGTGGGGGTCTGTCTTGTCATCAAGGCGCCCTCAGCGCGTGCAGTATCATATGGTGTGAAGAGCGCTGGATTGACGGGGCTTGACGACCGTGGTGGAGTGTTCGGGGGTGACGACAGGCGGGTGGTGGAGCTACGAACTGGAGCAGGGCCGGACTTACTAGCAGCCTCGGTGGCGCCGCCCTTCCTTTTCCTTCGAGGCGGGAGAGGCCTAGCGATCTCCTTCGGAGACGAGTGTTCGATCTAGGCACAAAGACAATCAGCAGTGAACAGGAATGAAGAGACTGCGAAGCGTTACCCTCGGAATGCGCTCGCGGTTGTTGCCACGTCGAGTCTTTGCAGGACGCTCAGCCTCATCGTCTTCAGACTCCGCTTCGGTCATGTCCGCGGCATCACGGTGCAAGCCACCCCGGCCGGAAAGGGGTTCTTCATCTGACTGGTCCCAGTCTTCAATAAGTAAAGAAAAGATCTATGAGAACAACACTGTAACAGAACGAAGACTGACAACGCACAGGTTTTTTTGCTGCCACGCCGGACCTTTGGGTAGCCATCAGCATCAACATCGTCGGAATTGGCTTCGCCGCTGTCGTCTTCACGCTGCTCTTCAGCCTTGCGACGGCGATAACGCTCTTCATCACGAGCCGCATCTTGATGCTCTTGGTGGGCTTGGGCCTTAGCTCCTGTTTATCCATGCAAACTTCAGCCGTCTCATCTCAAGATAACCATTATGGAATAACGTACGTTCTTTCTTTTTATCCTTGAGGGCTTTGCTCGTATTTGATCTAAGCGTCTTCATCTGCGTTTCGGACAGACTCGACAGGTCGACGGACGGCGCCATAATACAACGACGCGACGGTGTGCGAAAGATGTGAGCGAGGTCAACGAGCTTGCGGAAAGCACAGACAATGAAAGAGTTGGTAAGCTGTGTAATGATCTAGCAACGACGAAATGCTAAGGAGAGGAGGAATAGGAAGGTGGTGTTAATGGTTGAAAGGAAAGGACGACGCGCAGAGTTTGAGGGCTTTTGACTCAGCTTAATGTGCGCTCTCGCCTAATGTGACGAACGCTGCAATGTCCAAGGACGCCGATCCGCGCGGCAAGTCTTGCAACCAACCACTCATCTGTCATCAAACAGCCACTGGCACCCGCCTCTTTTCTATACACTCTCCTATCGCTTGACTGCCTATGCCTGGCACCATCTCATGTCCCGGATGCCTCAAGACTTTCAAGTCTTCGCGGTACCTCAGTAGTCACCAACGACAATCAGATTGTAAATGGCTCCTTGAAATCCGAAATCAGGTAGAGCCGGCTCCTCAACGCAATTATCTCGACGGGAGTGATCAGGAGGATGACCCAGACCATGCTCATATGGACGACGTACAGAACTATGAGCCCAGCCCACGCGACATCGACGACAATGACAACTTCTTTGCGTTTGTCCCCGGAGCAGCTGGCCCAATGGATTCTTCTTTCCCTCCCGCCTCTTCATCTGATGGCCGTCATCAAGGGTCCCTGCCTCATCGCGCTGAGCGTGCGGCCGCGGAGAGAGTGCTTGAGGCCGAACCCGCTTTCACCGAAGTCTACGAGAAGGCCGGGGAGGTGCTACACTACGACAAAGCCATCCACGCACGTTATAAGAAAGCTTCCGCGCGCGCCGCTTCTCCGTTCGCGCCCTTCTCGCACAAGATGGATTGGGAGGTCGCAAGATGGGCCAAAGAGGAAGCCGTTGGTTCGAATGCGCTCACACGTTTGCTATCCATCCCTGGTGTATGTCTGTTTTCATTTCTGCTGGGCTCCTGCCAGTGTCTGACTTCGCTTCAGCTTGTCGACAAGCTGGACCTTTCGTACCAGAACTCCCGCGCACTCAATCAGATTGTAGATGAGCTACCGGGAAACCCGCCTTGGCTCGAGTCATCCTTCACTGTCTCGCACGAGGACACAGGCTCCGTCACCCATAAGCTACGCTTTCGCGATCCTCTCAAATGCATTGAGTCGCTTTACGGGAAGGTGGATTTCGTCAATCATATGTCGTTCGGGCCGGTCAAGGATTTCTGCGATGAAGAACGGTCGCAGCAAATGTACGGCGAGATGAATACGGGCAGTTGGTGGTGGGAGACACAGGTTCGTTATCTATATTCTTCCATCTTCTCTCCTGTTAATATTTTGTGTACTATCAGGGCAAACTCCCCGACGGAGCAACTGTTGTCCCTGTCATCCTCAGCTCTGATAAGACACAGCTCTCTGTATTCAGCGGAGACCAGGAAGTTCATCCCGTCTACCTCACAATCGGCAACATCTCTAAGGACATTCGTCGAAAGCCTTCGTATCGTGCCCAAATACTCATTGCATACCTGCCGATTGCCGACCTCGCTCACCTTTCCGATGATGCGGCACGTGTTATTCGTGCCCGTATGTTCCATGAGGCAATGACCGTGGTGCTCAAGACCCTCGTAGGAGTTGGACGGACAGGTACAGAGCTCACCAGTGGTGATGGCGCTGTTCGCAAGTGCTTTCCCATCGTTGCAGTGTACGTTGCCGATCATCCTGAACAGTGTCTTATCTGCTGTACGCGGTTCGGACAGCAATGTCCGAAATGTTCCGCAGCTGTCAAGGACTTCGGCGATCACAAACTCGAGAGCTGGGAGCGACGCAAGCAGAAGGATACACTTCGGACCCTACGGAAAGCCAGCAAATTACCTTCGTTCGCACGCCACGAGGCTGTTCTCAAGGATGCTGGCTTAACACACACCGTCAATCCATTCTGGGCCTCCCTGCCTTTCTGTAACATCCACGACACCATTTCTCCCGATATTCTACATCAACTCATCCAAGGCATGATCAAGCATTTGATCCAGTGGGTGACTGCTATCGTTGGGACAGTAGAACTAGACGCGCGTCTGAAGTGTTTACCAGAAGCCCATGGTGTCCGCCATTTCGTCAACGGCATCAGTGGTCTGAGCCAAGTCACGGGTCCCGAGCGCAAAGAGATTTGCAAACAGCTGCTGGGTTGCCTTGTTGGAAAAGCGCCGTCTCGTGCGATACGCGCCACACGGGCGCTGCTGGACTTTCTCTTCATTGCTCAATATCAGAGCCACTCAGACGACACCCTTGGATACCTTGAAGATACGCTGGCGGAATTCCATCAACACAAATCTGTCTTTCTCGAAGAGTCCGCGCGGATAGGTACGCTCAACACACCCCGAATTCATTACTATCTTCATTAACTACTGCACCCAGTCCCTAACTTCAACCTTCCAAAGCTGCATATGCTTGAGCACTATGTGCCTGGCATCAAATCCATCGGAACGACGGACAACTCAAACACCGAATTCACCGAACGTCTCCATATCGACAATGCAAAACATGCATACGACGCCACAAACAAGAAGGCAAACTACGTTGAACAGATGACTGTTTGGCTGGATCGTCAGGAGAGAATCGCGCTCTTTGATGCCCGCCTGCGTTGGCTTCTCAAGGACCCTCCATCGATGCCTCGCACTCGTTCTCGACGTGCGCGCATCCTCCCTGTTGGGCCCTCTTTCCCTAAAACTCCGTCAGCTCCCTCCGTCTCTTTCCAGGCTGTGGCCTCTAGTTACCATGCACCCAATTTTGTCCATGTTCTACGGTCATTCATTGCAAGCTATCGCTGCCAAACGGACAAGGAGCGCACAGCTGCACGTCGCCGAAACCATGATAACCTTGTTATCCCTTTCAATCACGTCGACATATGGCATCGTGTTTCATTTGCTGTCAAGAACATCCAGCTTGATACAGAGCCAAACCTTATAACTGCCGTCATGGCCAATCCCAATCATCATGGCGGTGTCGGGCGCTTTGATACGGTAATCATTGCAACGGATAAGGCGGAGGATACGGGTATGAATGGTATGCTCACAAATTCAAGCCTAACTGCCCATTACTGACTCCAATGTGTCATGTACAGGCCTTCGTATTGCGCGAGTACGGGTGTTGTTCCGCCTTCCATCCGATTTCAATGCAGTACTATTCACCGACTATGATGTCAGTCCTCCCGGTCACCTTGCTTTTGTAGAGTGGTTTTCTCCACCTGCATCAAGAAAACATGACCATCAGATGTACACTGTCACTCACAAGTGTGCTCGTGCAGATGTTTCAATCATCGAAGTTAAGGATATCCGGCGAAATTGCCAACTGATTCCCATATTTGGAGAGCGTGCTGACCGGGCTTGGACAAAGTCAAATGTTCTTGATCGCTGTGAGGGATTCTATGTCAATAATTTCCAAGATCATCATGCATATCAGTCTTTATGGTAGTAACCTTGTATCTGTAGTACAATCATATAGATAGTCACAGAATTTCTGATCTTTGTGACATGCTGAAGCTTGACATGGTTGGTCCCTACACCATGACTGACTCTGTATGATAGATACATAGTAGAAGGTGGTCTTATTGTTGATGTATAATAAGTATAGTCATAGGTGATGCTATAATTGTCTATGAAAGAAAGCACACATGCTATGGCTGCTATGGCATCTATGAAATTGCATCTTGTTCCTATATTGGCTATGACAGCTATAGGCAATTCTATAGATGTATGGTCTTGTTTAATAGGCATTGTGAGTCACATAGATTGAGTATCAGCTATGGAATTCAAGCTTTTTTCAGATGTTGTCCTGTCTCCTGCTGCACCCTGCCCGCGGTTGGCGCCGAGACGGCCCTGCTTCACGGGACGCGATGTCCCACCTACTCGCGACTCGGTAAGTTGCGAACTTGACCGACGAAAGACGACTTACTTTTTTTCTCCTCGTCGCTCTCGTCGGGGCCACGAGACAGAGGTCGTTTTACGATTCCTGATAAGTAATGGTTTATTATATGCACATCTACAGCCAAAAAAAACACGCGCGCGTCAGATGAAAGGACGCATGGACCAAAAGTTAAGCGTGACCAAAAGCAGTGCTGTCTCATTTCCAGCTTTTCCTATAAGGCCCCAAGTTCGATTCCCCAGCACACCACCTGTTTAACTTGATGTTCCTGAGTTATTATGAACCTCTCAAGCCTTGGCATTGATGTTTTATACAACATGTGGTGACAATGAGCATTTCTTGCCGTCCTTGGCCAAGGACAAGAGAACAGTGGGAGGACAAGTCTTGTCCTTGGCCAAGGACAAAAGGCGACCACAGATTACACTTATGTGAATATATTGACAACAAAATCACTTGTCATTTGACCTGGCATGAGATTTTTACCCTGCAAATGTTGAAGAGACCAAGTGCTTATTGTCTTTGGCCAAGGACCACAGGCCATGAGGTAAGGGAATGAGGATTGTTTGTCCTTGACCCTGGAGGAATGGTGAAGGCACATGAGATTTATAAAAATTCCAAAAGGCCTGTCCTTGGCCAAGGACACAACTGAAGATGAGGAGCATGAGTGAAAGGGCTTGTCCTTGGCCAAGGACAACCTGCAGTGATTAGTCATTTTGTATAAAAACAACACTCACCTCTGTCCTTGGCCAAGGACAAGACCTGAGCTAGTGTATCTTTTTCTTGTCCAGTGGTGTTGAGCAAGGGAGGGGGGAATGTGATGGCACATGAGATTTAGCACCCCTGAAACTGCTTGTCCTTGGCCAAGGACAACCTGCAGCCAAGTACTTGAATGCACTAGTGAGGAGTGGGCCGGCAAGCGGCAGGTACTGATTCATCTTTGAGGGTGCATATGTTGTGATCTCAAATTATTACAGAATCTTACATATCTGAGTCTTTGAATCATTTTGCACAATCTTCTGCCTTTTGCATGATGTATATATATTCTGATTATTCACATTACCTTCATCAGAACATTTACCCTTAGTGGTATTGTCATTATGATCCCCCTGATTGCTTGTAACTCTGAAAGTGAATTGGCTGTACATCTGAAATTCTTAATTCTAGTAGGCTGACAGAAAGATATCCATGTTTATAGTGCTATGAATGTCCCTTTTCTGATTCATCTATGAATCAGTTCTAATAATGGGGTGAGCCACCAGAACTCGCAGAATCCAAAATCGCAGGTTCGGGAAATTTGTTCCCACGCTTTCAGCCACATCCGTTCCAAACACCTTGTATTCGATTTATACTGGCTTCAATTCTTGTTCAATCTGTGCGAAACTTTGTACATACATGCATCATAGCTATACAAAGATGTCTTGAATTTTGAAGATTATTTGAAAGCCTGAATCGCCCAGAAATACGAAGTCGCGTCAACATTTACAGGCTCTGCTAAAGAAACAAGCGTTTGTGAGCGCATACATTCATATTTATAGTCACTAATTTTACCAAAAGCCACAGAACACTCATTTATCCCTTGTAAAATTTACTCGCAATTTTAAGAATTTTATTTCATCCTGAAAGACCATGTCTCTGTAGGAATGCTGCATCGACGAGCAGCATGCGGCAATTGCCGAGGCACGGCAGAGGACGACGCGACAAGTCACTCTCGTGTCTTACACTCCCATCTCCCATCCCCCGGTCGCCTGCCAGCATCCGTCCTCAATACACCGCAAACGCGCTCATCGGCCCAACAATGGAAGAGAGAAATTGGAAGCTGGGATAATGAGAAGCTGGTTATAGGTGCGTTGTCGTGCATTCTCAAGTTTATCATACAAGTTCTGACCGCGCGAGCCCGGGATCCCGGGCTCGCGTCCTTGTCCTGCTGTTGCCCTCCTCGCCACCTTGCCACTCTCCACCCGCCGATGTCGCTCTCTATGACCCGCCGTCGCTCTGCCCGTCTGCCCGTCTGCCCGCCGGCTCGCATGCGCACACGCCCTCCCTCTGGCTGCTCTGCCGCCCGTCTGACGCAGTCTCGCGCCCGCCGTCTGCTCTGTTCACCCCGCGTCCGCCCATGCCATCTTCGTAAGTCTATCCACCGTCTCGCCCGCCACCTCGCCGTCTTCACGTCGCACGCTGCGCGCTGTCAGCGCTACTGTGCGCTCTTTGCCCCTCTCGACCACGTCACCCTCTCGCGCCCTGCGGCGCTCTCTTGAGCCTTGCAGAGCCCTCACGTTGCCCTAACGCCGGCTCCCCATCTCGTGCTCCACAGACGCCGTCTCGAGGCTCAGCGGCGATGTTTTGCGTCTGAGCGGCGCTATCTCGCGCACTCGCGCTGCCGCCACGCGTGCGCTCGCGCTACTACCACGCACGCTCGCCATCGCCCTCAGTCGCCCTCGCTCGCGTTTGTGCCCCAGTCCCCGCCCTCATTCCGCCGTCACCCTCGCGCCCCGTGACGCGCCGTCGCACTCTCCCCTCACCGCCGTCGTTCGCCTTCGCGCGCTGTCACGCGCCCTCGCACTGCCGTCCCGCGACCCCTCGCGCCGCTGTCACTCGCTCGCGCCGCCGTTATGCATCCTTGCGCTCGCGCCTGGCGCCCCCACAACACAGTTTCACGCCCCCGTGACGCAACCTCGCGCCCTAGTGACGCAACTCCCCGCCCTAGCGACGCGCTCTGGCGCCCAGCCGCTGTTTTGCGCCCCCGCGTCGCCGCCACGCCTCCCCAGCGGGCGCCGTCTCGTGGCTCATGGCCCCACGCGGCCCTCGCGGGCCTTCGCGCTGCCACCACGCGCCCCGACGGAGCCTTTTCGCGCCTCGTTCCCCCCCGCGCCTTTGCCACGCACGTCGCGCGCGCCATTGTTCCCGTCTCGTGCCCTTGTCGTGCCCCCACTCTCCCGACGCCTTCGCGCGCCGTCGCCCGCCCTCGGCAGGCACCGTTTCGTGATGGCGCCGTGTCGCATTCCGTGGTGCCATATGACGCCGTGCCACAGCATCTCGACCCCCTCGCCACCCTCTCTCCCCGTGCCGCGCCGCCTCTCCGTGCTCTTGCGCCCCATGGCGCTGCCTCGCCTCCCTCTCGCGCCCTGCCGTACCCGGTTGCGGCGCCATCTTCCCCACCCCGTCTACTCGACCCCCACGGTGCCATCTGCTGCTTCGTCGCACCGTCTCGCACCCACGGCGCTGCCTCGCCGTTGCTCCCCATCCAGCCATCATGCGCCACGCCGCAGCCTCTCGAACACTGCGGCACCGTCTGCTGCGCCGTCGTGGATTCTCGCGTCATGTGGCGCTGCCTCGTCGCCTCACATCGCCGCCACCCGCCGTGGCTCGCCACCGCACCTCGTACTGCCGCCACGCGCCCCAGTGGGCGCCCTCTCGTGGCTCGTGTTTGCACGCCTTCGCGCTGCAATCACGGCCCCGTTTCGCGCCCCCCTGCGCGCCCCCTTGCTGCTGCCCCGCGCCCCCACGTCGCCGCTATGTGCGCCCACGCCGCCCTCACATCGCTGAATCGAGCGCGTGCGCGGCCGTTAACACACACGACATGCCCCCGACCGGCCTCGCTCGTCCCTCGCCCCCGCCATCCTCGTTCGCCCCGGCCGCCCTCGCCCACCATCTCTCGCCGTCTTGCGCCGCTCGTCCATGGCCCTCACTCCCTGCCGTCCTCGCTTCCGACCCTCACCAGGACGTTGCCCCTGCCCGCACCACCTCCACATCACCGCGCGGCTGCAGCAAGGCCATTTCGCGCCTGCGCGCCGCCATCACGCACCCCATCGGCGCCGTCTCGCGTGCCGTCACACGTCGCGGCGGTGCCATCGCTCTACCGCCAGGGGCCCTCGCTCGCCGCCGTCTGCTGCGCCGCCTCGCTGCCCTCGCGTGCCTGTCGCTTGGGCTGCCGTCACACGCCGTCGCGTGTCCCATGCCGCCATCACGACATCGTCGCGCGCCATCGCCGCCACAGCGCGCCCTTACGCCATCGTGACATGCTCTCGCGCCGCTGTCCACGTGCGCCAGCGGCACCGTCTTGTGGCCCGAGGCTCCACGCTGCCCTCGCCCACCATCCCGAGCCTCCTCGCTCGCCGTGGCGCGCCCCCTCGTGTCGCCCTCTCAAACCCGTCGTGCTGCAGTCGTACCTCCTCACACGCCGCCGTGTCCTCGTGCCGTCGCTACGCGTCGTCGTCATGTGTCCTTGCGCTCGCCGTCATGCTGCCTGGCTCGCTCGGACCCCGCAGCAAGCCCTCGCCGTGCTCTGACACCCCGTGACGCCGTATTGCAGCATGACATGCCTCTCTCGACCCCCTCGCAACCCTGTCGCACCGCGCCACGTCGCCTCGTCGCGCTCTTGCGACGCGATGCGGTGTCCGGAGCCCCACGTCGTCGGCTCGTGCCCTGTCATGCCCTCTTGTGTGCCCTGT
>NSJX01000013.1:14859-293619 GCA_002286715.1 Dentipellis sp. KUC8613
CAGAATGGCATACATAGTCATATTTTGCTTGTGGCAGAGGCTCTCTACACATAAAATCCTGAAATGAGGCATGATACCAATATATAGCAGTATTGGCTCCAATCCTCAGCACTCCATGGAGAGCCTGGATAACTGCAACCACTGTGGCATGGTTGACACCAGCTAGTTCAGAAATCACTTCTGCAGTGACAGACATCTTTACACACCACACATAATAGTCTTCAAGATGTGAAGACATGTGTCCCTTAAACTGAGCCTTTGAACACCATCAAGCCAGGAATTGATTATCCGGAGATAAAGCATATAGACTGGAGGGATGTCCACTTGATCCCTCACAATAGAATAAGAATCATGCAACCACTGCCTGAGGTATGCTTCCCCATTTTCAGGGTGCTTTGAGTCTGGTTCAAGAATCCGAACAACAGTAGCAGCATAAATGAATAGACCATCAGCCTTTTCAGTGACAGCATCCAGTAATGTGCTATCATAGCCTGCAAGCTCTTCATTCAGGTATTTTCTGATATCAATCTGAACCTCATTAAGAGGAATTCTCTGGAGCCAACACTGTGGTAGCCCATCACAGTATTCAGCAATATCATTATCAGTGCAACTAGTAATCAGAAACTTGATGCCTTTTAGATCTCTGGTGTGAACAGCCTCCAAGAGTAGCTCCAGAAATTTGTATCCTTCAAGATTTTCATCCAATGCATCAATGACAACAAGAATAACAGCACCCTGTGCTTCAGAAAAGCACATTTCCCATGGCTTCACAAAAAGTTTCTGCAACTGAGTAGGCAAGATAGCTGTGAGGAGTCCAAGATTACCATCAATTGCAGCAGCAAGATGACTAGCATAGATACTGTTGAGTTGAGCAAGGTAGCAACACAGTGTAGGAAGCAGCCGTTCAGGAGCATGACTGTCAAGTTGCCTAGAGCAAAAATAAGAGACAAAGGGAGTACCAGGATGCAACTTTGACAGTTGATCACAGATAGTGTAAGCAATAGTGCTTTTCCCTGAGCCAGCATGTCCAGTAAGCCAGAAGAGCTGCACACTATCACTGGATCTCAACCAAGCAAGAATTTGATCCAAGACATGAACACGAGTTCCATTAGTGCATGCCCTGCGAGTGATTCCTGATCCATTGCCAATGTAGGCATCATAAGGAGCAGAGGTGGAGCAATAGTGTTCAAGTTTTGCTAATGTCTGTTTCTAAAATGATATCAATGATCATTCAGGAATACTGATGCTCATCACTCACTGTAGCTGATCTGTCCTGCCTAGATTCAATATTTGATACACCCTTCTGAATGGTTTGGACACCTGTGTGGATGTGCTCTAGAAGTATACGCTGCAAGAAAAAATTCAGAACTCAGCATCAAGTGAAAAGACAGAATACAAACATCATATTCTTCAAAGGCATCCTTGATTTCATTGTATCCACTCTTGAGGTCAGCAGCATTACTTCCCCCCTTGATAAACTGGACCAGACCACTTTGGTTGGCTATCTCTTCAAGTTTCTTGTGCAGTGAACCAGCCTCCCTATTATGCATTTATATGAACAAAAGGTGATATGGACAGAGAATCAGCTTACTTTGCAATTTTTGACATGTCTTTTTTCATCTTGATATTATTGTCACTTTCTTGCATCCATTTGTTTGCATGATCCTCCACCAGCTGTATAGTGAGTGCAGTTAGCCTAGCAGTCTCCTGTGTATTTCCCTTCATGACCTAGCCAACATTTGGCATTGTAAGTAGACAATAGGCACAGCATGTCAACATGTCAACTTACATCCACACTGTTGATGATGGAGCATATCCCTCCCACTGCCCCCTTGAGTGGTGGAAATGCATCACTACTCTCCTTCACTACATTGAGAGCCATTATAATTGCACTCTTGAGCAATCCACAAACACCATTGTCTATGAGTGTGATTGTGAGCTGATAGGTAGAAGTATAGGTGGAAATATAGTGCCACATGCCATTGGTGACCTGCTGGGATGAACCGGCATCGGTAGGTGCTTCCAAGGAGGGGCTGGTAACTGTTTATGAAAGGGAAGGAAGGTGACAGATCAGAGAGCGTGGTCGGCCTATGTCGTACTGTCAGTCGTACCATTTGTGGTCTGTTGGGACGACGCGACTTCAGTCGGCACGCCTGGGGGTGCAATGATCACTGTATATACGAGACAGTGAAAATCAGCAGTGTGAAAGGACTGTGTCGTATGTTCGGGCATACCGTTGGTCCTCGGTTCGGGCGACGCCGCACGAGCGGGCACATTTGGGGCATTGGTAACTATATACAAGGCGAAAGGAAGTCGATCGATAAGTACGTGGTTGACCTATGCCATACTATAATGCATACCATTGACGGTCTGTTGGGACGATTCCACACCAGCAGGCGATCCTGGGGGGACTCGGGTAGCTACATATCAGACGGGCAGAAGACAACTGATAAGGGCGGAGTCGACGGTCTGGACTGTAAGACGTACCATCCCTGGTCGGACTCTTCTTCGACCGCTTCAGACTCTCTTTCACTCCCTTGATTCGTTTCGAGATTGCTTTCATCCTTGCTGTTGTTGCTGTCGCTGTAGACGAAGGGGATGGTGGAGGTGGTAGTGGTTGTAGTGCAGCGTGTAGTTGCCTCGTGTGCTGCGGAATCGGAACGCTCATCGCGGCAGGTAGCACTTTCGCACGTCTCGATATTCCTTTTCAGCATTTTGCCCACCCCGTGCCAATGCAGGAGTCAAGACGCAGCCTCTTCACGACTGTAAGGCATCGTTCACGAGCAAAGACTCAACTATTGCACCTATAGCGACCGTACAGGAAAGAGAGCCATAGAAATATTGCAGGCGATATGTATATAGCTATGCGGACCGCTGGGGCCGCGCTGGCAAATCGAGGCTGATAGAAACAGAGAGCAGACAGCGGTACTGTAATACATAGACATATCGTATTGCAATGATTGTGCATCATATCAAGAGTAAAATGCTTGATCTACGATGCGGGTGTTACCCGCGAGACTGGCGAGGACGGTGACACAAGTCCATATTGCCCGTCGCTATGTTTTGCGTGACGGTGTCGGACTAAGATGCTGAAGGTCCGCATCAAATCGACGTGGCGGGCTGGGTAAACTCGATGGACTTGCGAGAATGCTGATATACGTGCCCCCGTGTAACGCTGCCTTCGACGTAACACCATCGTCATTCCAAGCTGCAATCGGTGTTCGATGAAGTCAGTCTTGCATATATGTGAGCCATTTGTAGAGAGGAGTGAGGTAGCGCGAGACGCTGAAGGACGAATGGACGTACAACAACTATTGCGCATGATTCTGTTTCGCTATTAACGGGTTACAATGGCACCAAATATCGCCTGGCAACCACAAGTCAGATCGTCCAATAGAGATACGAGCTATTCAAATTCATACCGCATCTGAAAGACGTGAGACGGCAGCGTTCCGAAGCCACGATCAGGAGTTGATCGATTGAATCGTAGAATGTTCTGCGCGCGGTGGCCTGGAGCGACGGCGTATACGCATTGCGATGCAGATACATAGGTTGCTGTGTGGAGACGGGGTAGAAGGATTACGATGACGAATAGCGACGCTGACATTGAAATAAGATAAGCATGCTCTACGCGCATGATGCGCGAAGATAGTAATACTCACGAACTTGTTGGATGAGAATCATCGTGCGGGTCGACGTCCATCGCGATAGTGAATTTATACAACATGTTCTATCAAATAAAACTCTTGTAGACGTGTGCGCGACCTCGTAAAAAGCCAGCGTGGCGATATCTGAGCCCAGAGAGTCGCTGTATACCCTATGTTAGCCAACTGTATCGAAGAGCACACAGAGAGCGACGCACAGCCTAGCCAAAAGTTCACCTCCGCACCGCGCGCGAGGCGCGCAGGTACATGACCATTTGTTGTTTAAGTTGATTCAATCTAGACAAGTAGCTACGGGTCTATACAGTTTCTACATTCAGGTGCAGATATAGATCGCAGGAGACGACGAACGCACCTTGATAGGGGAAGACTGTCTGTTGTCTGAACTCGCACTCGCAGCCATTCAGATTTGTACGGAATGCGTGCCCAAGCCAACGAGATATGGCACCTTTCGTGGTCGTCAGCCAATGAAAATAAATAATTACAATATGAGACGTACCTTCGGCGCAGGATGAGCAGCGAGTGTCAAAGCAAGTGATGGTATTCATCGCCCTATCAATGCCATATCTCTGACACCAGGCCCGCCTGGCGACATGATGCCTCCTGCAAAATAGTCCTACGGCTTCGTCGACGTCGTGTGGTGCATGTTCTCAGCTGTGCCCTAAGATGGCATCTGGTTTCGAAGAGCAGTAGCCGCACGTCTCGTCAAGGGTGCGATGTCGATTATAAACCTGTCAAGCAATCTGCAAGGCTCATCGTCAGAGAGCACGTCGAGACGAGTAGCAAGCTAGACGCACCTTGCAACCGGGATGGGATCTATCCCTTGACAATACGGTCTCTGTCATCCGACCCAGCAGATACGTCTGCAGCGATGATTCGTGAATGCATGGGGCAGATGGGCTGAGTTGGACGCATGGATGCACCGATAATATCGATGAGCGTCGGGAGCAACTCAGCAAAGACTCGGACAGGAAGCCGCGTCGTCGCCGGTTCGCGTAAGTCCTGTCCATGTGCCTTCCCTCTCTTCAACCATCCGACGAAGACCTTGCCCCTTCCAAGTCCATCTATTCTCGTCAATTTCGTACATAATATCTACCGGCCGACCGCAGGCAGGAGAATGTGAGGCCTATATTCAAGTCCACGGCTAGGCATAGGATTATTTATTGCTGTTTTCAGAAAAGTTGGCGGCGCGTCGAAATCGACGCGCGTCAGCAATCTTCCCGCGTGTATCTTCCGAGCCTCATAGCACCACAACGAGCCGTCCGATTCGAATGAAAATAACATGTCTGACATCGCGTTGACGGGGGCTTTTGCGCCCCACCATTTTCAAACAAATCCGTTGAGAACTGAGAGAGCACCGAAAAGGCCGCTTAAAAATGCATATTTCGCTATAGGAGACTTTACTGGGACACTACAGACTTCGGGAGAGTCGCAGAAATGACCGGGGGTATTGTTAGTTGTGCGCCCCATTGAAAATTTTGCGGAATTCGGTGCAGAAATGAGCGGGCAGCTGCGGTGTCGGGGTTGCAGGGCTGCTGTCACGGTCAGACTTTGCTTTGCTCCCTGTAATTCATGAGCAAGAAGCCCCCGCATAGCTGGCCTGCTGCGACGTCTGAAAGCATTCACAATCCGTTGGATTGTCCGTTCCGAGCAACCTGTAAGCTCTGCAATAGTGCCGACATTGAGGGTTCGGGCCAAGGTGAGTACGGCTTCTCGAAGGTCATTGGAGAGTCGTCTCCCACGAACCATAGCAGAGTACAGTATCACAAATGTCCAGATGAGCCACGCATATGTGACAGCGCTATTCGAATGGTCCTCGTGACAGCAGCCCATGCGATGCGGAGTGTCATTGCGGACACTGTGCGGGCAACCTCGACACCGCAGCTGCCCGCTCATTTCTGCACCGAATTCCGCAAAATTTTCAATGGGGCGCACAACTAACAATACCCCCGGTCATTTATGCGACTCTCCCGAAGTCTGTAGTGTCCCAGTAAAGTCTCCTATAGCGAAATATGCATTTTTAAGCGGCCTTTTCGGTGCTCTCTCAGTTCTCAACGGATTTGTTTGAAAATGGTGGGGCGCAAAAGCCCCCGTCAACGCGATGTCAGACATGTTATTTTCATTCGAATCGGACGGCTCGTTGTGGTGCTATGAGGCTCGGAAGATACACGCGGGAAGATTGCTGACGCGCGTCGATTTCGACGCGCCGCCAACTTTTCTGAAAACAGCAATAAGAAGGTCTGGTGAGTTCGCATGGACCGTGGCCTTGCTACAGGTTGGTGGACGTTACTCACTTCCGCTCTCTCCGACACTTTCTCCCTTCGCCGAGGACATGAAACTACCACCTCGCCCGGTATGCGGACCTCAACTTCTCTTCAGTTTCCTAGAATGCGGACTGATGACATGAACAAAATCCGACAGAAATAACGACTATGCACTGGATTACTACGTGCGCTCGTAGCCCGCAACGCAGTTGCTGCAACTCTATGGCCACATGCGCGACAGTGGCAGTCGCTTCCGAGCGGGCCTAGCTTGGGGAAAAGCCACAACCACGCGCGCTGTTCTCGTACGACCCGAGCTAGCTCGACACCAGCGGCGACGTGCACATGCAATATCCCACTCTCACTGTGCCGCAGGCAGTCGTTCGGCGGATCCTTGCGCATATGGTCCACGACCGCCAGCATGCCGTACGCGGGGTCCTGTCATTGTCAATGCGTCTCCTCGCGGGGTGCACTGCGTCGGGGGTCGACGTCGGTGCCCATCTTGAGGATGAAGGGCTGGCGTTGGCGCGCTTCGCTTTCGTCGCCGCAAGCCATTGACCGCCAATGGTGACCGTGAAGGTCGGACTCTCCACCATTTACACCGATCGTCACCTAGCTTCTTGACCTCTTGCTCAAATTTCGCCGGACCGGAATCTCACTAGACTGTCCGACAAGTACTGCTTATTTTTGTTTCTCTACCTCCATTCTCGTCACGCTCCTGGCCGGCTTGATGGTACTCCTGCTAATGTGACACGCACCACGATATCTGCATCGTTCGCGAGTCCGTCTTGTGCGCCCTTCCTTCCGCCGTCTTTCCTGCCGCTTCTTTCACGTCATGTCATAATATACTGTTGGTGTGGTTGTTGAGAGCGCTGCTATCTCTCGTTTCTCTCAATTGCATGTATGGTCTATGGTCTTCGCATAAGCATTTTCTTCCATGTGGATCATGATTTCCTCTGGCCACCACTACTCTCTGTCTGACGCTCTGACTAGTCCGTGCTTGAGCCACAACAGGCTCGAAGCCTGTCAGGCGCGATCACGAGGTTGACGTGCTCGTGCAGCATGCCAGACCCCATAAGACGATCCGCACTTCACTCCATCCTCCTTCGATCCTCATCGTCAATCCCGATCCTAATCACTTGCGATTCAGTAAGCCTGCCGCTTTGTGCAGCTGAGAAACGAGATCCCAACCACGTAGCATATACTGTATATAGCAACATGGTAAGCCCCGCATCTTCATACGCAGCCATGATCGTCCAGCTCACGCATATACCAAGGCTCCCCGGGGACTTTCAGCGGAAGAAAAGCGCGTGAAGCTCGTCGAGATATTCCATGAGACCGTACGTGCCTTCCGCCGACCCAAATCTTGACCACCGTTCACGATGTGCTTCGCTCTGCAGAAGGATTTCTTCCAGGTACGCATGTCACGAAATTCAGAAAGGAGCGACGAGCTTAGACTCCATCCGCAAACCTATCGCAGCTGAAGGAGCTCGAAAAGTTGGGGCCCAAGATGAAGGGAATAGGTATGGTAGTCGTCGCACGAGCCAGTTCGCATACTTATAGTTCCAAATCTCCGTTCGTCAGTCTCCCAGTCCGTAAAGGAAGTCCTGCAGTCCCTAGTCGACGACGGTCTCGTGCAGACAGACAAAGTCGGTTCATCGAACTGTACGATTCCGCCCCACTGTCGCATGACGGCTATAGCTGACGCATATATGCGCCCGAACAGTCTTCTGGAGCTTCCCGTCGCAGCGCGGGGCGATTGTATGCGTCTTTCTCTGGGAGGAACTTGAATCCGGTGTCTCACGACGAATGTATGCGCTGTGGTAGATGCAAAACCGAGTGGACGCCGCAAGGGAGACACAAAAATTGAACCAGCAGCAACTTGCGGAATTAAGGGCAAGTATCGAGGCGGAGCGGGCCTCGAGGCCGGAGAGCGTAAGTCATGTTCGGATTTTCCTGCTTTTTCATTTTACTGAAACGGGACCTAGGAGGAGCGCACAGCGTCCCTCGCAAAGCTTGTCCAGTACAAGAAGGAGGTCCAGACGCTGGAAACTGAATTGCAGGCGTATGGCGCCTGTGATCCCGCGAAAGTCGAAGAGAAGAAGAGGGCGGTTATCCTGGCGAAAGAAGCGGCCGTGCGGTGGACCGGTACGTCGTGTGCTTTGTTCGAGACATGCGAGAGTGGTTTTGATTGACGTCGATGAGTTGTAGACAATTATTTGATCCTGCTCTCACACTTCACGAGGCAGAATGGTGTGGAGGCGGACGATGTGCGCAAGTACCTGGGTGTAGGCGAAGACTATGAAGATATCTGCTAAAAAGTAGTCTTTCTAGCCTTGCTTGATAACCAGACGTACATTTTGTCTGTGGTCTGGGGATCGTTTCTAGTGCAGAACGTGGTATGCTTTCGTGTGTAGACCCGCCTGGCATCGTGCAAATGTGGAACTCTATCTGGGAATCTACAGTAAGGATGAAACCTGTCGCTGTAGTATGTCGGTGATCGCAGGAGTATGCATATGCATAGATGTCTGCGTACCTTACAGTGTCCTTCACCACCGCGTTTTGCAATCTCCTGGAACATTTACTAATCGAGTAAATCGAACTCGACCAACCTGATCTCACCGCGTCGGAGCGCACTACAGTGTGACTGGATAATTGCACATGGTCGAAGTTCGACACGTAGAAAACGCCCGGTCCGACTACATGCGAGACATTACATTGATATCGACTGGCATTGAAAGACCGCGCGATTCGGCCCAAATCGACGCAGGCAGTGAAGTGTACATGCAGATTGCACAACAGGCAGTCATTTGGCGACGACAGCTAGCGACCGAACACGAGGATGCTCTTCAGAAGATGCGCCTAGTAACCGTGAACCACGGTCATCAGCATGCAGTATGTGGCCCCCCATCGTCGTCAATGCGTCCCCTTGCGCTGTGATGAAGGTTTCATAATCTTCAAGTCTCCGAAGGCATTCATCAAGGACAGAAGGAGTCCCCTGACCCAGAGACCGTAAGTTACTGATGGTATCGCGAGCACTATGACGGAATTCTTTAGGCGGTAGTCCTGTCACTAGCTCTGCTATGGCATCGACCAGGAAAGAAGGAGTCTCCCTTTTCTTCATACCACTGGGGGACGCGGGCAATGCAAATGATTTGAGCACTTGAAGTAGACATTGTTGAGTGTTCTCCAGGTTGAGGACTTGGGCCATCACGTAGCTATTCTCGAAGGTCGTTTCGGAATGATCGGGACTCGTGAACCCGTCCATGATGGTATTGAGAGTATTCTTGTAGATCTGCTTAGCCTCCGGTGTAACTGGTTTCAAGGTTTCAACAGTCGTGACAAGGAGCGCGAGACGGTAAAGCATGGCATGATCATGGTAGTGGAAATCTCTTAATATGGCGTGCTGCATAGGGAGCCATCGTTTCGCGTTCTCGAAAGTATCTAACAGAGACATATGAGATCGGCAATTCTGGAAGCGCCGACCATGCGACGCATTTGGGTCCCTTGCGATTTCCACCAGTTTCTGCGCCCATTGCTTCAGTGACATCGCAAGAAGGCCGGGAGACATCATGTGAGTGAGGTGATAGCCATTTCCTTCCGGTACTTCAGATGAATCCTCGATGACGGCACCAGGGAGATGTTGGATTAGACTATCCGCACGATCTTGCATACGCGTTGTGAGCATCGTCCAAAGGCGGTGGTTTAGAGGGGAAGGAAAGTCAGGATCTGCCGGAACAACACATTTGGCAGCAAAGTCTTCGGAAAGCGCAATGATTCTTGAGCATTGCTGTGGATCGTCGGAAAGGGAAAGAGACCAAAGCTTCGCCTTCAATGGGGCCAACGCAGACCACACGGCCTCCACCTCTCCGACAAGCTCTTCCCAGCTCCCTTGGTTGAGGACACGAAACTCCTGTTGAACTCGTCGATATGCGTCTTCAAGACGAAAGCTCGCCAATAACGTGCCGAGCGAAAGTATGCTCATACAGACCCATCGAGCGACAGGCACTTCATCAGCACCCAAATCAGACCCCAATGCACCGACCGAATTGAGTCCAGAAAGGTACTTCAAAGTTCGCGTCAGCCTGCGACTGCGTATCAATGAATTCCACTGGACTCCAAACGTATATGGGTGGAGGTGGCGGGTCGCTCCGGTGAATGTCAGCGATAGAACGGCGCAGACACCAGCCTGCGCTCGCTGTTGCCTTCTTGGACCATCTGCAACGCTAGGATCAAAACAGCCTTCTAGAAAGTGCTCTATACGGGCAGCAAGGATGCCCAGGGGGTGGACCGGATTGTCTTTGTTCAATGTCGGCCGCAGATGGGGGGAAGACGGATTAATAAAGTAATTTCGAAAAGCTGGTGTGTATCCCACACGGTCCCAGAGTCGCTGGCCGCGCACAGAGCTCGTCGAAAAAGGGATGCTACCAATAAAGTGCTCGAGCTCTGCGTCGCTCATCGGACTCTCCAGGATCCAACTAAGGGCTTCGGCGTCACGTTGTCCACGACCAGAGGCTACTTTCATGACCATCTGAGTTCGACCGTCGAACAGATTGGGGCTGAAGGAAGTGGTTGAGTATCTGGCACGGATGATCTGAAGGAGCCACCAGAGTACATTTGAAAAGGGTGTTTGATACGGCGATTGCGGACTGAGTAGAGGAAGAATGGTGCTGCCAAGATAAGCTAGAGATGTAAGGAGGAGCACAGCGGATGCGACGGATGCAACGATGGTATCGATCGAGAACAGGAAAATGGCGAGGCCAACGAAGAATAGCCACAAAGCAACATGGATAAGGCCCGGTATTGTTGCGACAACATGGTCGAACTTCCATTTTATTGTCCCTTCGTGCAGGAAATGCCGGATGCGAGAGCAAGGGACTGCCTTCGGTAGTCTCTCAAAAACTTGCATCCGATATTCGGCCCATTGCTGAACGATCGTAGCAGCAAGAACAGTAGATATGCTCAATACCAGGCTAGAGAACCACAGTGCATTGATGGCCTGGTCGGCACGAGTCGCGGTGAAAACGGGGATCGGCTCTGGCAGGACGATGTTGACCTGGGATCCGTTTGGAGCAAGCTGTTGAGAAATTTGTGACAGGAGGAAGACACTTTGCTTCAGTAAGGTGACCGACGTTTCCGAAGGATCCTCTTGGAGTCTCTGATAGCTTTCGACCAAGAAAGCGGTCAACGTCGCCGAATAGAGGCCTGCCTGTACCAGGTACGATAAGCAATATGCAGGGATGGGTGGTCCACGCTGAACGCACGAATATGATGGTACCATTCATACGGTCCTTCCACGATGTAGTCATGGCTTTGTCCCGCTTTCCCGCAAGATTGAGGTAGTTCGACCACAGTTCATCCGCCGCCTTTTCGTATTCAACATCATCCTCTTTCGCCCGTTGAAGCTGGGTGGTGTCGGAAGCTGACAGGCATGTCAGCATACAGGAATACAGCCTGAACTCGTGGAAGACGTACGTTTCCCGTGCCCCGGAAGAAAAACGTTGCCTCGGCTAGGCGTCGGCATGGTCTCGCTCTCAGTTGAGATTGAAGTACAGGTGGACGTCTGGACCGATGCAGATTGCGGTGTCTGGCATGTAGACGCTCACCGGCTGCTGTGCACAAGAGATGGCGCGCCAGACCGTTGCATGCATGGCTGAGAAGAAGATGAGATAGAGAAAGTTCAAAGGCTGGCGACTGCAAAGTGGCAGAAAGTTTTACTGGTCACTCTATAGACGCCACACGTGCGGGGTTAGTGACGAGCGCTTGAAGGCGCTCGATTGCGTCGCTGCACGGCGTCTGAACGCTATATCCTCGGGCTGCCAGCGACCTTCTGCACTGGTCGCGCACACTTATTCTTTCTTAAACACGACGCCTTCACTACTGGAGCAGTCACCTTAATGCCAAATCGCTCTGAGTACCAACCAATACCGAGTCAGGCGGACGACGAGGACTCCGAGGCTGATGTCGGCGAGGAACTGCCACAACCTGTCACCTCACCTACCGCGCCCTCGCGCTCCGGCCGAAGTCGTGGCATTCGACGTCTAAACCACCCTGGACATATTGATCTGAGGAAGTTGGATAATGCCTTCAAGCGGTGAGTTGCATCCTACGCGCTCACTGCGCGTTTCCGCGTGGTAGCGTTATGCTAAAGGACGTCATAGGTGGACAGAATCTATTGCACAGAAGATGAAGCGTAAGAAGAAGGCAGAGGAGGTGTATACGAAGAAAGAGATATGGAGAAGTGTGTTTGACCCTCCGGTTGCTGCTACAGGTGCAGCTCCCGTCTTGGTGCGTCGCTCCTATGTGTATGTGCCCGTACGAGCACGCTAACAAGATTTGCTCCATGCTGTAGGTTAAGACCTTAGACCATAAACCTCCGATGACTCAAGCTGACTTCGATGCGTATGTGCCACACGCCATGGACGAGGTTACACGCACGCTCATACCTTTCTAGCCTGGTACAAGGAGTGAAGCGGGCCATCTCCGAAGGCATTCATCCAAAAATGATAACCAAGGGCTCGTCAGGCTCCTATTTTGCTCGTGCCAAGGTGGATGGAAGGGTGCAAACGGTCGCGTTAGTAGGTTTTGTGCTTACGGCTGCCCCGTTTCTTATTTGGTCCTTGTCAGTGTGTTTAAGCCAAAGGATGAGGAACCATACGGGCGTCTCAATCCCAAGGTATGCCTCTTGTTCGTGTAGCAAGAGCTCACCAGTATTTATAAATTGCCAGACGACAAAATGGATACATCGACAATTCCGCTGGATTATACCTTTTGGCCGAAGCTGTCTCATTCCCAACTTAAGGCAAGTTGTCGCCGCGTGCAATTGCTCTCACGTTTTCTGAATGTCCCTGCAGTTACATATCCGAAGCAGCAGCCTCTTTGCTGGACCAAAGGCTGAATCTCAATATTGTTCCCCCAACCCAACTCGTATCTCTATCGAGCAAAGTGGGTGGTACCAGGAATTGTGTAGAGTATCAGCTCATTTTTTCTAGGCTTTCTTCTATGACTGGATAGACCGCACTGCATTCAAGAAAGGAAAGCCGCTTCCCGAAAAGATAGGTAGTATGCAGTATTTCTTGCATGGTTTCCAAGGTAGGCAACAGTCTTGTTTTGCGCGACTGAGATGAGGTATTTACATCACGGTTTACCTCTGCAGACGCCTCGGACTTTCTGCGAAAGCATCCATGGCCCGGACGCTCAATAGCAGACACATTTGACGACTCTACACACCGGACAGGCAATGTTACCAAGCGTTTCCTATCGGCACTCAAAGTTGTTTGCGGACGAACAGGCGCAGAAGAGGACGTTTATGACGAGGCCGATGCAGAAGACGAACGCGTACTTTATGACGCCTCGGAGAGCAGCGACTCCAGCAGACCCTTCTACTGGTCACAGACACTTCAGCAGAGTTTCCGAGAAGAGCTTGAGAAGTACGTCCCCTGAGTCAAGTGTTCGCTCACGACTAACGGTGAAATCTTGTCTCATTGAAGGCTGGTCATCCTAGGTTTGTCTTTGATTCTATTCTTACAGGCAGGGCCTCACCGTGTGATAGACTATTTGATGCTTAATACCGACCGCGGCGCCGATAATTACATGATCAAGCATTGCGAGGGCGAACACGAGAAATCGTTCATCGACGTAGCTCCCTCACGTACAGCTCAACTCGAAATGCCCGTGATGACTGAGCTTCGACGGAACGACTCTGCGTCAGGCTCGTCTCCTCCCAGTATCTCATTCACCAATACACCCCGGGTTAACCGTGTCATATCCAATTCTTCATCTCCATATACCCGACAACCGCATATCCACATCGCTGCGATTGATAACTCGCTCTCATTTCCCCACGAGCATCCCCACGGCTGGAGATCATATACTTATGGTTGGCTATATCTGCCGGTCAGCGTGATCGGACGACCCTTCAGCGAGAAGACACGCAACCACTTCTTACCTCTGCTTACTTCAAAAGCATGGTGGGAAGAGACAACATTTCAGCTCAGAAAGCTGTTCGCCGTGGATCCAGATTTCCATCCCAAAATGTTCGAAGTAAGCGATTCCCATCTAGTTTCCTCCTAGGCCGCTCGCTCACCCCATGAAGCGACAACTGGCCGTGATCAAGGGTCAAGCATGGAACATCGTGCAGTCTCTCAAACACGATGTACGTATTGTCTCCCACACAAGCCTCATGTCGCATCACACTGACCATAACTCCACAGGACGAAGGTCAATCTGACGGATGTCGGTCTCTTTATGCTGCGTTCTAATATACCTTCCCCATAGGTCCCTTAGAACTCACACGGCGCACCAAAGCATTAGTGTGGGATGATGAGATGGAGCTGGCTGAGGAGACCATCGCGGAGCTGGTGCACGGGCCGCTCAGCGCCTCCGCCTCACCAAAGCCATCCATCAGCACGCTGCCGATGCCGCTCTCGCAGCACCGTAAGCGCTCCCGGAGCCAGAGCGGCGTCGACTTCCCCCCGCCCGCACGCCGCAGCAGCACAGACATGACGGGCGTCGCGCGGCCCGTGCCGTTCTCGGCCAAGTTCCAGCGCGTGCACCCCGGCACGACGGGCGTCACCGTGCTGGAGCACATGGAGCGCCTCGATGCGGTGGAGGCGAGCTTGGACCGCCTCGCGCTGGACAGCGATATCGAAGAGGAGGAAGAGGAAGATGTCGTCGATTCTTCGTCCAGAGCGCCGAGTGTCACGAGCGCCAGCACCAGTGTAGGCGCCGGTGCAGGCGCCACTGCGCCCTCGGATGGCGCGCCCGCAGTTGAGCGCCCTGGCCCCATCGCCGCAAAAGCAAGCGGGTCACAGCTGCCCGCCGTTCCGGAGAACGCTTCGTCCTCGTCTTCGACGCTTGAAGAGGACGAGGACGACGTGGTCGAGCTGTCGAAGTCTATGTCGCATCTGGATGCGGCAAGGTCGCCGCTGTCGGCGCCGCACCACGGGCGGTGGACGAGCCAGTCGTCGCGGGATAATACGCCGCGGGGCCTCGACTGGATGCAGGAGGAGCCGGCGAAGAAGCGTGTGGTGATTGCGGAGGTCAGTGTGTATTTTCTAATCGCGCCGAACTAGCATTGATAGATTGGGTATAGCGCTTGGAGATGGTCAACACCAAGGCCTTCTTCCAGTGGTGCTAGATGTCAGGTGTGCTTCGTGCTATGGTCCTACCCTCGCTTTGAAAGACGATCTATTTATTCTTGTGATGCCCTGACGATAATGACGCGCTCGTTTAGTTCTGCAGATGGACACTGGATGTGAATGTAAAATACGTACCGACTTTATTTTAGTGAATTTTGGAAGGATTATTGTCCAGGGGTCTGCAAGATATGCCATCGTGAAGGAGCATAACAAGAAATTCATCGTTAAATTCAATGACAGCCAACTATGTGGATCCAAGATAGATAGCATATATTTCAGCCCACGACAAAAATCCATCGGGAAAGGTAAGTTATGGATGTCCGAGGCTGAACAAGACAGCCAATATAAACAGAATCGACAATGCATACACAATAGAAAACGGCTTAATCTCCTTCATTCAACAGCCATTGCGCAAAGTTGTCCAGACGCTTCTTTTCGTCCTCATCCCCACCGCCTTCCCCTTCATCGGCGGTGCCGCTGCGTCGGAATCGTTGCTTGCCGGAATATAGCGATGCTTCGATTTTGCGGCCCGCGAAAAAGCGTCCATGCATTTTCTGTGGAGCATTGAGAATTGGATCATTTAGGGGCGGCCATGCGTGCTTACCAGTATACAGGCTTGGGCGCTGACAGGGTCGCGGAACTTGACTGTCATAACCCCTTCAGGTTCGTTCTAGTAGTGTGTGAGCAAGCGCTTGAGGCAAAGACAGTGGTGAACTGACATCGTAGAGCACTACATTTGTCACTTCTCCTAGCGTTTCACATTCCTCTCGGACATCTTCCTTGAGATCGAGTAGGAGCGTGGCATCTTCCTCCAGCTCTTGGAGAGTGAACATGTGCTTGAGAACAACGACGCGGCTATTTTGGTTCGACGCCGGTCTTCGGTCATTGTCCGTGAGGGAGGGCCCAAACGCGTCCTCGTCGTCCCAATCTTCCAACTTCCTGTCAATATGGCACAGTCAATATACTTCATCGAATATGTCGGAAGCTTTCCGCACTTCTGCATTTTTCCAAGCCTCCTTGACGTTGCCTTTTTGTCGATAGTCTTCCGCTCTTTCTTTTCGCCCCCTGCAGCCCCGCTTCCCTCGCCTTTGTGCCCAAACTGTGCCCTCTGCACGGTCATTCTCGTCTTGGGGTCACCGAGCCGCAGTTCCGCATCATCCAGAATATTGAGAGCCAAATCAACGGATTCCTCCTTGAAGTACACCACCAACGCGTCGCCACTGAACTGGCCGCTGTTGTCCCCCTCACGCGCATACATCTTGACTTTCGGCTCACCGTCCAAGTCTTCCTCAATCAACCCGCATTTGCTGAAACGCTCGACAAGCTCGTCGTGGGTGGCGTCCAGCGGCAGATGCGTCACGAAGACGGCAGTGTTTTTGGACTTCTTTTCGGGGACAGGAGCTCCATTGTTGTTCTTGGAGCCCTTGCCGCGTTTGATCGACGGCCCAGGCTGCCCAAGTGTGCTGGACGTGTAGTCTTCGGGCTCCTTGCGCTTTTTGTTGATGCGCTTGGCTACGGGTGCAGCAGGCGCCTGTGGGACGAGAATGAGGGTATGCGCGTCGACCAACACGGAAGCAACGCACCTCCTCGTCGACGCCGTCGACCGAATAAGCCGCTTGCTGGCGTTTGAGCAGCTCCTCATCTACCTGTTACATCCATATTGTTTCGTATCGTCGCTCATGTTGACTCCGCGCACGCGGAGGAACGCAAGAAGGAAGGACGGAGCGTACTGACCACAGGAACCCAGGAGCCCTTGGCAGCGTCGTACTCCAGCTCGCTACCGTCGTCGTTTTCGAGACGCCATGTCCCGGATTGCTTGTCAAAGTGAACGCGGGGGTCCGACGCGAATGCTGCGGCCTGCGATTCAGCAGAGGAGCCTGCGACGGCGGAGGGCGGAGGCGCGGAGGACATGGAGGAGGTGGCGGAACGGGTGCAAGTTGTGTATTGACGCGCCGCTGTGAACTGCGGCTACTCGAGCTGTATACACGTCTAGACAATTACCCCAGTTTTATCTTCTGTCCGTTGCAGTCGTCTGCATACGGCTCACAGCACTCCTGCACAACGGTTTTGACTACACCAATATTCACCCTTGGTCTGTATCTCTCTATTCGACCACATACCAACCCAAGTCATTCTCAATATTCTCGCGGCAGCAGCGACGGGGTGGGGCCATCTATTCATCATACATAAATAAACATCCTTCAGGTATCCTCAAACCGGTTTAGCCTTCTCTTCTCTGCCTGCCCATCTTCGATATATCGTCATTCTTGACGCATCGACTCCTCCACCGCGATCAGCTCCTTACTCCATCCTCCCCGATCACGGTCACTGGACGTCTACAAACGAATCACCGTCATGCAATCCACGCAATGGGACTCCATCTTTCAATACATCACGGAAGAATTGAGCGTGTCTCCTGCGCAGAAGCCCCAAGAACGTCCTAAACTTACGACCTCGGTGTCTCAACCCTTACCCATTACTCCTCCTGTACGTGTATACTTGCTCTATGTTTCTTGTCGAAAACGTACAAACCGCCTTCTGACCATACGCGTATCTGATAGGACCCCAACGCCGACACCCCTCATTGCGAGCGACGCGACATAGTCTCGGTTTCTGTCGTATTTCACCCGGGTTCCACTGCGGACTCGCTCGCCAGTGACCTTGCTCTCCTGACTTCTGATGACGTTTTCTTCTATGTGCATTCCAACAAGCTCCTCGCGGCCTCGGACAACGGATTCAATATGATGCTTCCTCAAGGTCGCATACAGAAGTTCAGTGGCGACCCGCCGCTACTCTTCGTTCCGGAGGACTCTACTGTGCTCAATATCATCCTGCACACAATCTACAACATGTCAGCAGTACAGTTCTCACCTACTACGCAGGCCATCATAGATGCCGTAGACGCTATGGCGACATACGGCATTCCGGCCAAGACATACATCGCTCCGTCCACCCCTCTCTACCTTCACCTCCTCGCCGACGCTGCCATCAATCCCATCGATGTTTATGCTCTGGCAGCATCGCTCGATATATTTGAACTCGCAGTCGGCGCATCCAGCCACCTGCTGTCATATTCATTGCCGTCTCTCACGGACGAGTTGACGGCAAAAATGGGGGCAATATATCTCAAACGCCTTGTATTTCTTCATCTGGACCGTTGTGAAGTATTGAAACGATTGCTTCTTCCGCCTCCGTCCTTCCACCCCCATGCGAATTGTGGATACGCCGAGCAAACAACAATGGCAAGAGCTTGGGCACTGGCTTCTGCGTACCTTACTTGGGATGCTCGGCCCGGTAAATGAGCTGTTGACATTGTTATATTTCTACAAAATGGAAGCTCATACTTATCTGAAGATTTATCCGCCGCTGCGCTGGAAAATGCACTGCATCCCCTAGGGGACCGCCTTGTTTGCAAGGAGTGCAAGCGCCTATTGAAGGGACGCATAAACGACGTCGTTGCCCAATGGGTGCTAGTCAAGGTAAATCTGAATATTTGAAAAACATGCGTCGTATCAAGCTCACCTCGTTCACCTCAGGGAACAATATGATCACCTCCCGCAAATAACTATGCCTGTACCTGATATGGTACACACTATTTCACAGACTCGTGCGCCCCTTCTTAATCTTACCCCTCTGCTAGCATCTGCCACGATAGCGTTGTACTTCCGTTTTTTTAGCTCTTTTCCCAGCTCCTCTCACAGAGCGCGATGGATCTCACAACAAATGTAATCCTTTCACTTTGACCGTCGTGCTTCCTATTGAAATATGCCATTTTTAACAGAAATTTCTACAAGGCCAGCGATTGACTCGCGAATGCAACGCCGATCAGACGTATCTAGACTGTCGGAAAGGGAGGTCTCACAAGAGGTTTCACATAACACTGAGTCTGTCTGGTTCCAGGATGTGATTTTGTTTTACTGCGCAAGACTGCTCGCAGATCATGGCTGAGTCCGTTCGAGACGGTCTTCGCTACCTCGTTCTCATTCATGATAGTAGTCGGGTCAGGGTAGGAAAGGGAAATGTTTACTTGGGGGGATGTTGCACGAGCTTGGCTGAGCTGGCTATCACCAATGCGCTTGCTCAGTCCCGCCGGGTGGCAACCGGCGTAACGTCGTTGTCGAACTCATTTCTACCTTTTCCGCAGCTGCAAGCAATAGATAGAGAATAAATGACTGGTTCTCGACTCGCTGCTCTGAACATGCGCGAGGTGGTAGGTGGTATATGCCTGCCTTTTCTCGCGATCAGCGTGCCGAGCTTTCATCCCATTCTTCGATAGTCAGTGGGAGTGAGTGGCAAGTATATATGTATGGGGCATGATCACAACAGCCGATCCTGCCAATCTGGTGCAACTGACGGTACGGTCTGCAAATACAAGTCTGTATGGCCACCTATATGCGATTGTGCAGGTACTCACGTTGGTCACGTATCCAGCAAGCTACGTGCATCCCTCGTGGGCAGTAGGCACCGAATAAGTCCTTTGCTAGCGCTTGAACAGCTCGTCGTCTACCTGTGATATGCATGTTGCATCGACCGTTGCTCATGTTGATATTGCGCATACGGAGGGACGCAAGAAGGAAGGACGGGGCGTATCAACCATAGGAACCCTGGAGTCACTGGAAGCGGCATTCTAGGTTGGTGTCGTTGTCGTCAGCCTCGGGGGTCAAAGTACCGGACGGCTTGTCAAAGTCAAAGCGGCGGTTTGAAGAAAATTCAGCGGTGTAAAAATCCAGGGAAGGGGGCCACGGCGGTGAAAGCGGAGGGGACCACGACAGCGAACACGGGGGATATGTGGCGGAATATTGGCGGAATAGGTACTGTTGATATTGTTTGTGGCTATTTGACCTCCCGTCGTACCGGGCGACCACGCAACGTCCAAGGCGAACCAGCCTCTGAAGACCATCATAATCATCAACTATAAAGTCGTCCCCGACCCCCCCTCTGTTACCTGCACTTCTTACAGCGTATAAATTCGAATCCACGTCCAGAGATCTTCTCACTCCGCTTTCCCCGCATGACCGCGCAAGATGCCAGGCTATTTTCCAGTGTGCCGCCGTGTTGATCCCTTGTGTGGTCGTCCCTTTAGGCCTTCACACACCGCTCAAACTCTATCCACTCAGCTCTACTTTCTTCCTCCATCATCGCCATCTTGAGTAGGTCCCATCCCTGCGTCAATGTGGCTTCTTTCCGTACTAACCTGTCAACAGGATCTCCCGATAGCTACGACCGATAGGCAGATTTTTGACATGGAATTCCCGCAATGGGATTCCGCCATTGACCATGTTACCGACCATCTGAACGTGTCCTCTGGGGCGAAGCCACGAGATCCCAAGCTGACGACGTTGGTCTCCCGCTCCCAATTGCCCGTATACCCTGTTCGCTTTTCCTTATCATTATTTGCAAGCGGCGCGCTGAATAAGCTCGTATCTTTGGCAGGACCCCAACGCCCCCATCCTTGAGGCCGAGCAGCGCAATATCGTACCGGTTTCTACCACCTTCTTTCCAGGATTCACGTTCGACCACCTGCCCAGTGACGTTGCTCTCCTCACTTCAGATTCCGTATTTTTCTACGCCCATTCCCACCGGCTCCTCGCCGCATCGGACAATGGATTCAACGCTATGCTCCCACAAGGTCACATGGACGAGCTCGATGGTAACCCGCCGTTGCTCTTTGTTCCAGAGAATTCGGCCGTGCTCAATGTCATTCTACACACGATCTATAACATGTCCACGGCCCAATTTCTACCTGCAACGAGGACCGTTGTAGACGCCGTAGACGCTATGACGACGTACGGCATCCCGGCGAAGACGTACATCGGTCCATCCACGCCTCTCTTCCTTCACCTCCTCACCATTGCCGTCATCCATCCTATCGAAATATATGCCCTTGCGGGGTCGCTCGACATCTTTGAGCTCGCAGTGGGTGCATCCGCCCATCTGCTGTCGTACTCTTTACCGTCTCTTACCGACGAACTCGCCGTAAAAATGGGACCTATCTATCTAAGGCGTCTTGTATTTCTGCATCTCGGTCGTCTTGAGGCCTTGAAGCGGCACCTTCTCCCGCCGCCTCCATTTCACCGGCATACGACGATCTGCGGGGCAGCGGAGCAGAGCGCGCTGTCAAGAGCATGGACGCTGGCGTCTGCTTATCTGACTTGGGACGCCCGACCTGGTAATTAAGACTATCACATTATCATATATTAAGCAGTGCACGTTAATGCTCCGCCCGAAGATCTATCCACAGTATCCATGGGAGCCGCTCTGTATCCCTTAGAAAATGACCTCCACTGCGAGGAGTGCAAGCGTCTGCTCAGGGAGCGTATAGGCGATCTTGTCATGAATTGGGCACTTGTCAAGGTGCACCTCGATGCACCAATCGAAGTTCACGTCAGGCTGACACTTCATTCCTCAGAAAACCATCTGATCATGTCCCGAATGCTTCTGCCTGGAAACCCAGGTCATACATGTTACCCAAGCTTAGCACATCCGTTACCCTTCTTATTTTACTCACCGCTAGTGTTTGTACAGTACAACACTGTATTCTAGTCTTTGACAGCTCTGAGTGTAGTCGTCCATGCCCTCTTTCTAAGCCGCTTGTTTTCACCCTTGTCCCTTCCGTTGAATTATGCTGTTTGTTTTTATGTAGATAGGGTACTATGCCATTGTCACAGGACATCGACTGCCTGCAGGCGGAGCTCTGAGTATGCGTAGGCCTGGCTCATTGCCGTTTGGCAAGCTGCTGAGATACCGCGACGACAAAAAATAACACATGCGGCCATCCCTGGCCATTGGCATGGCGACCTGGATGGGAACGTGCTATCGCTATTGACTTGCGTACCGCTGTTATCCTCATTGCGGTTGGACGCGAAGCAATTCACGGCAGGATTGCAACTGGACAATCACGGCGTCGGGCGACCGCTATGTGTTCATGATGACACAACGGTGAAGCCTGAGCAGATGACGAGACGAAGCTTGGCCGCTCTCGCCGTTGAGGCCTCCAGCAGAAGACCCACGGATCCATGGGGACGGAACAAGTGCTCCTTCGCAGCGAACCAGACTAAAGTGGGAGTTTGTGACTATGCTTAGGGGTGATGCCATGCGCAAAGACGAAGGAAAGACGGCGCACGGGAGCCATAGGATCCAGAACCTTCACAACAGTGACTGTCATCTGCCTTTCTGGGATATGAGGACCTCTCTGGCAGCCTGCACGACCTATCATGAATTCTGCGATGCGGTATGGCTTCCGGGTCTCTAGCGAGGACCGCTCGAAGACTAGTAGCGGATGCGTGGGCGTGCAATGGCAGGCAGCGCTTGCTCTGTTCACGAAGCACAGGCTCGGCGAATCATTGGTGCTGGCCTCTTTCGAGAGGTGAGGAACAGTGACTACAGCATCAGTGCGCATATAGGTAGCAGGGACATGCTGCGATGGACGCACATCTTGGCCCGGAGGACTCCAGATTGCAAGGCAGTTATGCAACAGAGCCGACGGCGCGCGCCGAGAGAACAGACACACAGATTGCTAGATATGTGAAACGTACTTTGGGACTGCGGCTCATCGAGAAAGGCTCATCGACGACAATGAACGATGTAGCGGTTTCGGTGGAAAATGCTACGGTGCGGAGAGGACCGATGGGTGGATGGAGAGCGAGATCGCTAGGAGAGAATATGGAGAGAATGTGCCAGTGCAGGTGAGAGTGACCGTGACTTTGTAACTTGTTGCAACTGAATCGGAAACAGCCGACTCTCCTCAGAGGAGACAAACACCAGAAACAACCAGCAAGGCTCACTACAACTAGGCAAGGGCCGCGCGCGAAGTTCCGCGGCTAGCATCGTCTAACTATCGCCCTATTCATTGATCCTACAAAGGTGCCTTCCTACTCGATCTTCGTTTTTTTTCGACATCCGGGCGACTCTTTGGATGGGCGGGCATTCTGCACGGGCCATGCTAACGTTAACAACACAGGTCCACAACGTGCATGGTTCGGCCCACGCTAATGTCAACTGCGGATCCATTCCCAGCGAAAAGAAACAAGTGATTTAACCTGCTTTTGTAGATTCTGAACTACGCAAAAAGATCGTGCGTTTGATGCAGTTTGAGCCTTGTTTCCCACAAGAGCACGGGGTACGGAGCGCCCGTGTTTCACAGAAACGGGGTATCAGTAGTACCCGCAGTCCTTGCTCTCACTTATGTCGTGTGGTACACACAGTCACAGCATAAAAGGCAGGTCATCCGCTCCCTTCAATCCCGGCCCGCATTTTTACCCGACTACGCACCAAGCAAGTTCTACTTACAGTAATAGGCTCTAGATCTGAGTTTCTAGCACACGGCGAACGCCGTGTAACGCGCTCCTTCATATAATGATCTATCCTTTCTTCCTTCCCTCTTCCGTGCTCAACCTCTCCCGCCTTCCGACACTTGCACAAGATACGCACTTGCAATGGAGTCTGAACATTGGGACTCCATTGTCCAGTACATCTCTGAGGGTTTGAACACGCCATCAGAGGAGAAAGCACCTGAGCGACCCAAGCTCACGACCTCGGTGTCACAATCTCGCCTCATTACGCCCCCTGTTTGTACCGTGTCATTCATTCATGAACGGCATGCTGAATAAATACCATTTTGACAGGATTCCAATGCTCAGACCCCTCAGGCCGAACAGCACAATGTGGTCTCAATCTCTGTCGTCTTCTCCCCGGGCTCTACGCTCGACTCGCTGCCCAGCGACCTTGTTCTCCTGACGTCGGATTCCGTGTTCTTCTACGTGCATTCCCACAGGCTTCTCGGTGCATCCGACAACGGATTCAACGCGATGCTTCCAGGAGATTCCACGCAAGGGCCAAGTGGCGGCTCTCCATTACTCGTCGTTCCAGAAGATTCCATTGTGCTCAACATCATTCTGCACACGATCTACAATATGTCAGTGGCGCAGTTCGCCCCTGCTACGCAGGCGATCGTTGCCGCCGTCGACGCCATGGCCAAATATGGCATCCCAGCGAGAACGTACATCGCGCCGTCCACCCCCCTTTACCTCCTTCTCCATGCCAACGCCGCCATCAGTCCTATTGAAGTCTACGCCCTAGCGGCCTCGCTCGACATCTCCGAGCTTGCAGTCGCCACATCCAGCCACCTGCTCTCATATCCCTTGTCGTCTCTGACAGACGAGCTGACTATGAAGATGGGCCCAATTTATATGAAACGCCTGGTATTCCTGCATCTTGGTCGGATCGAAGCGTTGAAGCGCCTGCTTCTCCCACCACCTGCCTCCCACCAGTCCACTCAGGTCTGCGGTGCCGCAGAGCAGAAAACATTGACCAGGGCTTGGGCATTGGCTTCTGCGTATCTTGCCTGGGAGGCACGACCAGGTAATTATTGCTTCATGCTTTTCCCATATTCGTTCGAGAGATTGATGCGTTATCTCCCGAAGACCTGTCGGCAACGGCCCTAGAGGCTGCCCTATACCCCTTGGGCGATCACCTCGTTTGCAATGACTGCAAGCGCCTGCTGAAGGACCGTGTCGCAGAGCTCGCCATGCAATGGACGCTAGTGAAGGTGAATCCCAACTTCTGCTGAGCACATTCACATCAGACTTACCATCGAACGTCGCTTCAGAAAACCATATAACCATTCAATAACTGCCTGCACTTTATTCACGATAAACTAGTGCAGTCCCGACGAAATTGTGCGTCCCCCCGGTCATCGTCCGGTTCGAATACAGTGTTATTCTTTTAGTTTCCTTTCCCTGTGTAGTTCTGAGAGCCCTGCTTTTTATTATAGTTTCAAACACGCAATTATGACATCCGGCATCCCCTGTACCCCCTCTCACCTCTCAATCTCGCAGTGCATTTGCTGTTGTATTATATTTCTTTTTGTTCTATCGCTCTGTTTTACTTACATCGAAGCCACCCATGAATCCGTCACCGGCGTTCAATATGACATCGTTACTGATTTGTCTGTGAAGTACGAAGCTGTGCAAGGCGGCCTCTCGAGGAGATGCCAAAAAAAACGCAGGCCACCCGCGGATCACCGATGAGTACACTCCAAATGAGCTGCACCGTTTTGTTCTCATGCCATGTTAGCGTACCCATATCGGTGGATGCCTGTCGCGGGTCTAGACAACAGTTACAGGCGACGACTGGTGTCAACGTCATCGTTGAGCTCATCCCTACCTCGGTCACAGTTGCGGCGGACGCGTGGGCTGGCTTCTTTGTTCGTTTGCTCGTTCTGACGGGATGAGGGGATGCAACAGGTGATGCCTTCTTCTCCTCTCTGTGCGGCCTCATCGGCCCTTGCTCTCTTCACAGTGGTGAAGACGAAAGAACAGTTCCATTGCAAGTCATTGCATGCCACACCTGTGGATGCGTCTATTTGGACTGCCGCAGAAGCGCTAGCGGAAGCTGCTTCCCATCATTCTGTGGGGCCCGTGCACATGCACAAACCATGACTGCTGTATAGAACCCAGGTCGCATTTTTGCTGGCGATCTACGCCGGATTCAACAATCTCCGCTGTCATCTCAAGTGCTTCTATGCGGCCATGCACCGGCGTATTGACGGGTTTCATGTTCACAAAACTATATGTACTCGAAAAATCACCCTTTAAAATAAATTTGCTCACTAGCGGGTATCTGGCAGCATTCACTTCCTCAAAGGTTACATAGCGTGGCACATCGCGGAATTGCTTGTCGTCATCTTGAATGACCACCAAGTCGCGTAGTAGATGTACTGGTGGCGGATCCTCGGAAGTTGAGCTCTACGGGAGTAGAGCGCGCTGCTGCATGTTTGTGCTTCCTAAAGCAAAACAGCCCCGACGTCAGTCGAAAGGGCGCAGGCTCAACCAGTCAACCAAGGTTTTGTTGTAGGGACCTTGACACATGTTCAACTACCCCGGGTACATTGCGGCGGAGTTCTTCCACCCTTCCCGCTCTCCGAGAACGCAGCGCGCAGGACCACGGGTCCCACTTCCCATGTGTGGAATTCGACTAGGCTTGCAGTAGTTCCATGTGCATGGCTCTATGAGATCGTGCCATAAAAGCAAGTGGCAGAGATGTGACGGCAGTTGCAAGAACGTCCTCGGCGCGCGCGAAGGTCTCCAAAACACTAGCTAAGACCACATCTCGCGCCAGAACAAAATGCGAGGGAGCAAACATTGCGGTCGTGGCGAACGTTCCGACATGTATCCGACGTTCCTCGCGATGTGGCATCAAGGGACAAGATGCAGGAGAAATCATCTATATTCCGCTACTCTACCGCAACCCACCATGGCTAGCAGCACTCTCCTCTACTTTACGAGCAGCATAGGGAAGTACGCGTTCGGATCATGCGGCGCGTCGGGGGCGCGTTCGGGTACCCATTTCTTGAACGCGGTGGGGAGTGCGGGCGGGATGTTAGTCTCGGAGAACGTGGGGCGTGCAGCAAGGACGGTGTTGATGGCCTCGGTGAGGTCGACCGATGGTGTGGGGGCGGCTGCCGGAACGGACGCCTTGTCGCCTTCGGCCTTCTCCCCTTCTGATGGCGCAGCAACACTGTGTGGCGAAAAGGTAGAATATTTTGGGGGAGGACAGGTGTTATAAGAGAAAATGTCGTGAAATGTATGAGCCACAGGTCAGAACTACCGTGAAACATGGACACGCACGCTTGCGGGATGTTGTGCTGGATAAGAAGGTTCGAAAGTTGTGATTGGGTCACGACCGAAAGCTGAGGGTACGCTCGGCGCACATCACGCTTCCAGTAGTGGTTCTGCGCGATGTCGGAGGCTGAACACGGAATGTCAGTGAGCTTGCAACAATAGGAGCCTGCGGACACGCACCTTTAGTGGCAGGAGTAGAATACTTCTCTGGCCTCGAGCCTGGAGGAGGCTGCCTGTTCACAGCTTGAAGAGGCAAGCCAGACGAGATCTCCGGGTTGACCACGACAGCATCCCCTGGAAGGCACACAATGTAAGTTATGTCCGTTAAATTAAACATAGATAAAACGCACGGAATTTCTTCCAGAAGCCTTTGGGGGCGAGGTGGTAGAGTGTCTGGTCTGCGGCCTTCTTGGTCGCCATCGTTGTTCAAGTCTTCGGCGCGACTCGCGACGTCGGCGACGAGAGAGAGACCGTCTTACGTAATCCGAAGTCCATGGACCTCCCACGTGTAAACAGAGATCAACACGGGCGCGCATGGTCAGGGCGCTTAAGAACCACTCGAACTTGGAGAACAACCACCGCTGTCAAGGCCATCAGCCATGAGAGTAAGTCGCTTGCCATGCCCTGACTACAAAACAGAAAGCGGTAAGAGTTCTGAATCATACACGCTTCAATTGCGGCTGCTTATCGAATAGCAACGCAGGTGCGCCTTAAAGTCGCGACAATCGCGCCATCGTCTCCCGGCGCCGGTTCGGTTGACGCCATATTGTACAAGCCTCGGCATAGAAGTGCACGAATCCACGTCTTGCCCGCTCTACAGCGTAAAGCACATCATGTCTTTCTTCCAGGCAATCGAAAATAGCCTTTTCCTCTCCGTGGTCGATTTACGTCCGAGCCCCGATGACGAGATTCGTCCGAATGGCGTGGATGTCACGACTTGCCCTCATATAAAACCCGCTGGCATCCCTTTCTTTCTAACCGACGATTTTCTTGACCCCCTTACTCCTTGACCGTCTCGCAGATGTCTCCCTCCCTCGAGCCCCGCGCGTCCTCAGGTGAAGATGTCACCGAGCCTCCTTCCCGAACGCCTTCTCCGTCTTCGACCGACAGCTCTGCTCCTGAGCACCGTGACCCACATAAGCTGCCTAATTTTACGTCGTCCTCGCTAACGAGCCCACGCGCACCAATCCTCTACCTCCCGCCGCTTCTCTCCTCTCTCCCGCCGCAGTATCCACGGCACTCCCACGTTCCGTCTTCGACACGAACCCCGAAGACGACCGACACACGTCTTCCGGACATTGATCCTGCGTCGCTTGCTCTGCACAAGGCACTGCATAATTTTAGCCCTGCGACAGATGACTATGCCAACACCGCATACGCTGACGCGTTCAACTGGAACGAACTCGAGCTTCCTGAAGAGGAGGAGCGGGAATGGTATTGCGTCGCCTTCCGGAGCATCCGCAAAGCGGGCAGCGAGACCGGTCGTATGTCCCCTGTTTCATATACGGTTCCACCCGCACTGACGCGCGCCTGTTCCCAGCCCTCTACGAGGCGGACAAACTCGCGCACGAAGAGGCGATCCAAAACGGGGGGCTGATCATGTACTGGTACGGCATCCCGGACGCAGAGACGGGACTCAACCTCGCCACGTGCATATGGCAGTCCCGCCAACACGCCATCGCGGCCAATGCGCGCCCGCACCACATCCGCGCGATGCGCCTAGCCGTGACGTCGTACGAAAAGTACTCGCTTGAGCGGTACCGCCTTCGGAAGCGCAAGGGCGAGAGCGGGGTGGAAGTCCTGGAGTACGGGAGCGGGGAAGTGGGATGGTAGGAGTCCGAACCGCCATTGCCGCTTTCCCGTGCTGGACGCCCAGGTCGCAGACGCGTTGACGCGTCCCAGTTTCCCCATTTCGCTGTACTTTCTCGCTTTCTTGCTGTGTTCCGTGGATAAACCCCCTATTTTAGTTACCCTCATTCACTCCATAATCGTCTCTCGCATAGATCATTTGCCTCGTCGTTTTACCCAGCAGCAATCGCTCATATCGTTATTTGTGGTAGAGTCAAAAGTGGCTGTCATGTTCTCGTTCAATACAGTCTCACACTTGACTCTTGACTCGACGAGGGAACGGCAAGAATAGCACGCAAGCATCTGTGAAAGAAACCGGAGAGTGCCCATTGCCACAGATCATCCAGGCCACGACTCGATACTGTCCCTCTCAAACTCTTCGTCTTCCACCGATTTGCGTCGACCCAGCCCCAACAATCTCGCATTCAACATGCTGATCCGCATCTCAGTGACTCGCTTTGAAGGATCCTTCACTGGCGTCTTGGGAGGATCGCTGATGTTCGCGGGACGACGGTACGTGCCCGGCAGCACGGCTGGCAGCGCGGTCTAGTTCAGCGTATAGGTTAGTGAGGCACGAAGTACAGATGGAGTCAGAGACAAACTTGTTCAGTTGACGTTGGCACTCGCGCGATCGGGTCTTCGGGTGGCACTTCCGTATACTTTTTCTCCGTGGAATCTTGGCCTGAACTGTTAGGATGAGGATCTGGTTGAGTGTCTGAAGTCGACTCAGTCTGGTTGTCGCGCAGAGGTGACACAAAGATTCCTGGGGCAGGTGCGAAAGCGAATACCGGTTCTTCTGGCTCTTGCCCCGCTTGTTCGTTGGTCGCGGGCTGCATGCTCCCATCTGCTGGGGTTCCATCGGCCATCGACTTCCTCGCCTGTGTGCAAATCTCCCAGCCATCTAGTGCCACATCGGCAGAGGTGCCTGTCAGTGAACCAGCAGCAGAACCGGGAGCGTAAGCAGGTTCATATATACGCGCTTGTTCTTGTTCTTGAAGAGCAGGCGAAAAGTTCGCCGTGTCTGTCAGTTCTTCTGCTTCACGATGATCCACCGGGTACTCGGGGTCATATTTTGAACGATGCAAGTTCAGAGATACGGGGTGTTCAGGCCGCCCATGGGTGCTTTCGCTTCTATCTCCCTGCAGGAAAGGCGTCCAGTGGAAGTCCAGTTTCTCGTCCAAAGGGTATATATGCGGGGACGACGGCGGCGAGGAAGATGGGTCTTCGGTTGGCGAGTCGAAGTAGGCTCGGTACGTAGGACCCGGCGTGGAGAACATGTTGTCGACGACCTTTTGTTTGAGGATGTGGTCGATTGAAGGGAAGCGAGACGTGTAGGACGGGGAACGGCTCGCATCGAGGACTTGATCTTGATTAGCCATGGGAGGATCTCTGCCCGTCGAGAACGAGGTAACGTCGCCTTCTGGCATGATGTCTGAATGGCTGCGTTCTCCAGGAGAATGAGCGCGTGAAAAGACCTTGGCCTCCCCTAGGTAGTCCGCAGTCTGTGGTTCCCAAAACATGGTATCGTTGTAGAAGCCGGAAGCACTAGCTTCATTATTCCAGGCAGGGGAGCCATCTCGTCTCCCGAAAGAATTGTCGCGGTATTGACGAGAGTTCACCGGAGAGAATGCAGGAGAGGGTCGAGAGCTAGCAAGATACGAGTCGGCTGCGTAATGAAGCAGAATAGGAGACGCATAGGTAAGATCAGGCGAGTATGGCACAGCTGAGGGCGAGGTATCCATGACCATCGAAGACAGCGGAACCTCCAATACCTTGGTATGGGATTTCCCGGGACCGGGAGTCGAGAAAGGCACAGCAAAGGCAGGAGACGTCTCATTTATATCAGTTTTTGCCACGGAATCTATGGTCGCCTTGAGAGCCCGAGAAGACGTTACAGAGCTAGAGCGGTAGATAGGCAGCGCAGGTTCCAGAAAAGTCGTCCTGGAGTCGGCGGCAGACTCAGGCGCATACAGCGTGTCGGACGAAGCAGCTTCGAGGTCTTGCTGAGGATGAGCGTCTGTCCAGAAAGGGACGTTGTAGACCTCCGGCGGTGGGGGCTGAAAGGCAAAGACAGTATCTTCCTCTGCGTCGGGCTTACCCGGAGTGTTATCTCTGTTCTCCTTGACCAGAACCGTCGGGTTGTTTCTCACTCCTAGATTGAAAGAAGGATCGACAGCCGGGATGACCCGGCGGAGAGGATGGCGAGAATCGAGACGGGAAAGAGTACTGTTAAGCCAATCCGGGATGGGACCGGGAGCTTCTGCATGGGTACCAGCCTGCGACAGTCACTATATGCGCCAATTCTGATATGAAGACGTGCATACGCTCACCGACTCTGGAACTACGTCATGAAATAATGCCGTGTCATCGCGATGTTCTCTAGTAGGCTCGGATAGTTTAATGACTGCGAAATCCTTTCCCAGCCGTCCCTCTTGAAGCCGACTATATGCGTCCAAAGGCGTCTGCGGAACGTCACGAGTGCTAACAGAGGACGATCCAGACGAGGATGCACGCTTCCGTCGCGGTTTCGGGACACCCGCTGGGGATCTATACATCATGTTGACTTGCTCAATCATGTTGTCGTAGCGTGAGTTAAGTCCTGCCGTGCGTCGTCGTTTCAGAGGACGGCTGAGCTCAGCTGCGGGTTTGACTACAAGCGATATATCGTTAAGACTAAGACATAAGAGCGCCTCAGTTTCCTGATCTTTGTATACCTACCTTGTACATTTCGAGTGTACGTGGTCAAAGATACTCTTGAACGTAAATGTCAGGTTCGTTGTTCCACTGACTTGAAATGCAACACTTGCCGGCTGTTTGGAAATCCCTCAAGAGCAGAACTCGACTCTTCCAATTCAAAGTTTGGCACATATGCGGATAAATGCGACCGGGAGGGCATCTGGGTCAGATGGTAACGGGCAAGACGCGTCACTATCGAGACACGCGTGTCGCGCCTCGTGCTGTGCTGCTCACATGATCCCATTTTCCCACCACGTGCGAAATGTCGCGACTTGGGAGCAAAATGTCGAGAGCGCCTTGCCGCAGCTGGCGAGCAAAGCCATCCGAGATTCCTGTTCTCGTCCCTTCCAAAGCCGGTTCCACTGACCTTTTTCATGTCGTTTGACCAGATAACGATTTTGTTCGATTTTCTCGCTAGTTTCGGCTTTCGCGCCTCGCTCGGACTCCCTTGTGACGCGTAATCGGCCTTATCAAGCCGCCGGGGTGCCGTGTACTTGCGTACGTGGGACAGAATAGGTATGACTTTTCTGCATGTGTTCGGGGTTACTAGGAGAGAGGTAAGCGAACTTGTCTTGTTCTTGCTCTCGTGCCTCTTCCACGACTCGCGTGCGGTACGCTTCGACACCCTCGCCACGCCCTGGTCTGTTGTACCATCGTCCAGCACTTTTGCTTCTCGGACAGCTGCTGGCCTTATCGGCGATCATGGGCAAGACAGCATGGGCGGATCTGAAGGAGAGGGACGGTGAACTTCTTCCGATAGAGTGTGCTCATCCACGGCCAAGGAATGCCCGTGTTCGCATCATACGAGGCATCTCCTGGACCATCTTTTCTATTACTATCCTTCTTTTAGTGTGGGCAGTACACGGTGTTATACGGTGGCGATGCTTCCCGGACCACCATCGTGGCCCCCGTGTTGTCAAGTATTTCGCTCCAGGACACCAAAACCCGGCATACCTTATCGAGGCAAAGCACGGTGCTGTTGCAAGCGAGAACGAGGTCTGTTCGAAGATAGGTGTTGAGGTCATGAAGGAGGGAGGCAATGCAGTCGACGCCGCCGTCAGTGCTGTATTCTGTGTAGGAGTGGTCAATCTGTTTTCGTGAGTAAATATGTGTTCTGTTGAAACTGTCGAAATTCATGCCCAGGCCGAAGATCTGGAATCGGTGGCGGAGGTTTTATGACTGTTCGTGTTCCTACTCCCGAAGGCGCTTCAGAAGTTTGGACCATCGATTTCCGAGAGACTGGACCTGCCCTCGCGAACGCGACCATGTACGTTGGGGACCCTAAGGCTTCGCTATTCGGCGGTCTCGCTGTCGGTGTGCCAGGTGAACTACGCGGGCTGGAAGCCGCCCACACGCGTTGGGGAAAGTTACCGTGGTCCAGACTCGTCCAACCAAGCGTCGACCTTGCTGCTGGCTGGAAAGTGGGTATAGAACTTGGGAGGCGGTTAGAGGTGAGTCGTATACCTCGAGCGCGGGGATCTCAGAACGCTAATTACGGTTGTAGCTTTTCCGCCCTCTTATGTTCTCTAACGATGATTGGAGCTCAATCTTCGCCCCGAACGGCGTGCTTCTGCGTGCAGGCGATCTCGTCCGGCGCACTAATTACTCGCGTACGCTAGCTACAATAGCTGCGCATGGGGCTGATGCTTTTTATGAGGGCGAAATCGCCGACGCCATGATCAGCAAGATCAGGTCTGCGGGCGGGATCATGACACACGAGGATCTGAAAAACTACACAGTCAAGGTCGAAAAGGCATTGAAAGGGACTTACAGAGGGAGGAAGGTCTACACAACTCATGCGCCAACTTCTGGACCTGTCTTGCTGCATATGCTTAATTTGATTGAGAATTTCGATATGATTACTGAAGGGCGGACGGGTCTTAATGTTCACCGTTACGTTGAAGCCATGAAATGTGAGCTTTGCTGCACCACTCGTCCTAATACGTAGGCATTCAGCTGACTGTCTGAATAGTTGGGTTTGCTGCTAGGTAGGGATCCCCGAGTCATATCAGCGATATTCCTCTGAGCCTGATATATTTGGTGCAGGACGAAGATCTGCGATCCGGCTTTCAATGACGACTCGCGGAGGATTGATGAGTTACACGAGAAGGCATTCAGTGCTTTGGTGTTTGAGAATATGACTGACGTATGCTACCACAACTTGAAGGTGGCTGTTTGAAGACTAACAAATACTTTATAGGAGCGCACACATACTCCGGATTATTATCAGCCAATATTCGATGTCCCCACCGACCACGGCACGGTTCGTGATCTCCATTCTTCTCTTTCTGAATCTCAGAAAACTCACGTCCAATGTAGAGTCATACGTCCGTCGTCGACAAAGACGGCATGGCTGTCGCATTGACTACCACTGTGAACTTGGTCTTTGGTTCACAAGTACTGGATCCGGTCACTGGCGTCCTATTCAACGACGAGGTATGAGATATGCATTTATATATGTGGATAGTCGCTCATGGCCGTAGATGGACGATTTCTCGACTCCCGGTACACCCAACGCGTTTGGACTTTGGCCATCGCCTTGTAAGCGGGTTCGAGGCTGAGCCAATTTCACCGCCGCTAATTTTCGTTGCAATCAGACAATTACCCCGCGGCTTTCAAACGCCCATTGTCATCTACAACCCCCACCATCATGGAACATCCGGATGGCTCTTTCTATCTCGCCATTGGCGGGTCGGGAGGCTCAATGATTTTCCCCGCCGTGTTCCAGACAATTCTCAATCTCGACTGGGGCTACGACGCCAGCAACGCTGTTGAATACGGACGGCTGCATGACCAGCTGTATCCCTTGGAAGTCCAAGCAGACGACATCTACCCCGGAGAAATTTTGGCGGATCTAGAAGGGAGGGGGCATAACATCACGGGTGCGCGAGATCCAACGGGCCGCTATTCGGCGCTAATTTTGTCGCAGTCCTCGATGTCAACCGAATTGCAGCCGTCGTGCAGGCCGTGGTGAAGAAGCAGGGTGTTGTGTACGGTATGTATACCCTTCTGTGTGGAAGCACCGGTCTAATTCTGCCCGCAGCTGCCAGTGATTCTAGAAAGAATGGAATCGCAGCGGGGTATTAATTTACAAGCTTCAGAATGGGGGTGCGGTGCCTTGGCTTCCCATGAGCATGAGCGCTTTGTGCTTTGGTGCCCTGGCGGCCCCCACGGCGTCGTGAAGTTGTATGAGCGCTATGTGTGGTCTAGAATGGGAGTCCCACTGAGATACCTAATGGGTCGCGTTTCGAGGGATTCCTCACCGAGCAGCCGCATTTCGGATACCTACTTGAGATCGCAGATCGTCATTTTTGGTGCGTCTATTAGTAGAACGCTTCCGCTGAGGTGACCACACTTCTGGCCGCTGGCCCTCTCGTTTGACAAACCAGAACAGGCAAGTCATTCGCTGCGAGACACGGTCGACTGTCCATTGGCTGTCGTAGTGTGCGAAGTTGCTCCGATTCAACCACCTATAGCTTCACATACTCCCCATTCATCGAAGCGTGGTCGGCGCGGATGACCGACGAGCGCTGCTCAGGAACGAGGATGCGGGCAGGCGTTGCAGGCCGCGTCCCGAATGTGTCTTGTTCTCCGTGTCAGAAAGCTGAAATGAACGCTGGATTCCGTCAACGAAGAGGCCGTCGACATTTCGTTCACGTTGTATGTGACCATCCGAGTCATGTCGACGTCATGCTGACCCCCACTTATTCATGCGTTTATTCGCACTCCAGAACATACACACATGGGAAGGCCCCCGGCTACAGGTCCTCAGAAATCGATTCATTTATGGAAAGAAGGCTTCGCGAAGGTCTGTATTCCGGACGGCTGTTTTCGAATCACATGTGTGGTTTTTCTTGAATTCGGAATTGAATCAGTCTACGCGAATTCAGCAATATCCGCAACCACGTTTCTGGTGTCCGGGAAAACCAGGAGCACCAAGGCACGTTGTCGCGAGTCAACAAATGATTTGCCTATCTCGTTGTTTGTGAGATAGGCAAAGCTCCTTCCTTGAAAAAACAAACACTCCGGGAACCCGAAAAAATTATTTGCTAGTCAGACCGCGGCCGCTACCATCGCGCGAGAAATGCGGGGAGGAACCAAATTGGCCGTCAGTGTGCGGGGACCCCAGATCAGCGTGGTGGTGTGGGCGTTCTGACTGGAGAGATAAGCGGTTGCCTCGTTACTTATCTAAATGAACGAGGCACCTCCTTCGACCGAGATCAGCCGTCAGATCGGACGATTTGTGCTTGTTTACCAACGCCTTTCGATCCTAACATGCACAAACAACCTCGTGGGCAGGGATCTCACGTCATCCGTTCGACGTTGTCTTGTTCACACCAACATGAGTGGTGGTTTGCAGAGTCTCCGGTTGTATTCTGGGTATGTCGGGTTGGTGACACTTGCAACCTTGTCAGTATACGGTGGCGCTTTTGGCTCTCTTCCGGTTTGTCTTTGCATTTTTTATTGTAGTTTTTGCATGTGAACCATTTCACACGTCAGAAACCTAAGCGTACAGGAGACGCGAAGGGCAAGGATGGCGAAAGCGACGACGAAGATGAAGATTCAGAACTTCTCCAGAGACTTGCTTCTGAAGATGTTTGGCTTTTCCCTGTGGTCGGTCGTTCGATTTTGGACAGCGAGCGTACCACTAAATTCATAGTCCCACAGCTTGGGTCTATAACATTGTTCGGTCTTTACATGGCAATGAAATACTTCGGAAAAGAGGTTATTAATCTCCTGATGGGATGGTATATTACTCTCGCCGCCATTGCGAGCGTGTCAAAGGTACGATCAGAACTTCGCTGTTGTTTGCGTGCTCACGACGTGCTCACAAAAATGATTCTCCTAGACCTTCCTGACGATTGTGAAACGCGTCGTTGGAAAAGAACGTTGGAACAGCTTCCATCAAACGAAGGTCGCAATCTCCAACACTGGATCGAAGGGTAAAGTCCACATTGCCTGATGGTTATAAACAGGTTCGTTCTCACGTTCGTCATATAGACGTTACAAAGTTCTCGTGGAGGACACCGACTCCATACCTCCTCCCCCTTGGTGCTATCCCGTCAATTCTCTGGGCAACTAACAAGAGCCTGAAGAAGTCTGCGCTAGTAAACGACATCATCGGCCTCTCCTTCGCACACGACTCAATATCCCTGCTCCGCCTTGATTCTTTCAAGAGCGGGACCATCCTTTTGTCCGGTCTTCTGCTTTATGATGTCTGGTGGGTCTTCGGCACCGAAGTGGTATGTTCCGGTCCTTCTTATTTCATACACCAAATTGCTTATCAGTCCCTGACGCATCATAGATGGTCCATGTTGCTACCAATCTCGATCTTCCTGTCAAGCTGCTCTGGCCAAAGGCTCTGGACATTACTGGCTCTAAGGGATACATGATGCTCGGGCTCGGCGACATTGTAATCCCTGGGACATACGTCGCACTGGCCCTTCGCTACGACTATTATCGCTTCCAAAAGGATCAGGCCAACAATACATTCAAGAAACCATATTTTTATGCTGTCCTGTTTTCATACTTTGCGGGCCTCGCAACTACGATGATCGTCATGCACGTATTCCAGGCCGCACAGCCTGCACTCGTGTACCTCAGGTATGTTTTCCCTGACTAGCTCAGGGTACACTGGCAGCTGACTATATTTTCTCCACAGCCCAGCGTGCATCATGGCATTCTTACTCACCGCGATCACTCGCGGCGAACTCTACGAGGCCTGGACGTGGAGCGATGACCCTCCAAAGCCCCAGGACCAGAACGGGGCCAAAGACGAAGCCAAGGACAAGGGCAAGGAGAAAACGCCACCCCCGTCCTCCTCGGGCGAGGCCCCAACTGAGTCGAACTGATACAACTCATGACACCAGGGATGCAATGACGGCACCGTTCTCCAACTGACGTTACATGACATGCGTCGTTGTCTGAATAGGCGGCCATATGTATTGCGAGCGGATATGGCACGTCGCGCTGCTGGTTGTGCGGCTGCCATGGACTTCAGTCATACCCGACTACGTGTTGTATACCCAGCGCTCTCTATTATATCCCGGATGCGGTCTCCGTTCTCCTCGTACCGCGAGACGTCGTCGGTCATGCGGGCAGCACCCCGAGTTTCGGTAGCAGCGCCTTCCACCTGGCCTTCTCGGGCACATGTGGCCGAAGCAGGTCCAGAAACACGAGGTGCGTCGAATGCCCTGACCGAGGCACTTTTGAGTCCTTGCCACCAGAGTCGACCTGGGTCCTGCTTGTGCCTGTTTGGCAACGCCTTTCGATCCTAACACGGACAAACAACCACGAAACTTGCCGTTGCATATACCAGGGCATATCAAATTGGAGTGCTGCCCTGGATTCTTCAGGATCCAGAGCTTGGCTTTATTTGCTCTTGTGTTGTATGGCAACCTTCGGGTCTTTGGACCCGAGGTGGAGATGTCGTTACGGCGGGGACATACGGCGCGCTGTCTCTTTGCTAGATTCCTTTTCTGGAAGATGCTAGCGAGCGGGACCTTCACGATGCCGCGCTGCCACAGTGGTTTCGCTGCGTACATCATGGGCATTGGGGCCTCTACATCCACGATTGATATTATTAAGTTGGGCGGCCAGCGCTCATGTTACTCAGGTATGTCTTCGTGGTCAAGCCCGCTCTGTCAGCCGTCAGGCAGCTGACTAGACTTCCTCTCACATACAGCGTCCTCTCCATGTTGCCGCGGTCGTCCGTGGCGAACTGGAGGTTGGAGCAATGGCCTTGTGATGCCTCCCAAACCGCGTGATCCAGGTGCAGAGCTTTCAAGCAAAGACGAACCTTCCGATGAGCTCGAGTGTGACTAGTACTAGCGTGCCTTGCATTCTCCGACGTTAACCTAGGACCTTGTTGCATGCTGCCTGTTGTCCGTCGATCTCAACCCTCGTTCTGTTCGAAGGCGATACTTGCATTGCCGGCAAGTGTGGAGCGTCGCAATGGCGTTTGTGCGGCTGCACGTCTGTCATTCTTCACTACGTACATATTGCAATGGTTTCTATTGTATGCCAGATGCAGCGTCTGCTCATGTGTACAACCACTTCGCTGACAACGCTCGGTGATGGGAGGAACCTCGATGTCTGTCACGCGGAGCAAGACCGAGCGCTGGCGAACAACGCTCCTGCACAGGAAACCGAGCAGCCCCAAGCGCACGAACAATACAGCCCAGAACGACAGGCTACGGCCGCGCCGGCGCAGCTGTGGGGCCTCGCGCACATCAGGATGGCGGGCCCAGGGTCGCAGGCTGGGTCTAGGCGCTGGGCAGAGTGCTCTGTCGTGCATCAGCGCACTAGCATTTCGATTCGGGAAGGCACTTGACGGCCGTGCGCGCTGCTTCTAGAAAGAATTGCCCAGCCCGCTCAGAACCCGCGCTGCCGTGATGCTCTCCAGTCTCCACGGACCGCGCATCGGCCAGCGGAGGCTCGCATGTCCTGTCCGCGACGGACCATATGCACGCGCATGTGTGCTCGCCGCGCAGAGTCGGCTAGTCTGCAAAAGCGCAAATTCAGTCGGCGCGCGGGCGGACGGTCTGCCAGGGGCCCGCGGCCGGCGTGTACTGAGAAGCCCAGAAGCGCTGGCGACGGTGCGACCTGAGATTTCGAAGCCTTCTGGGCTGGGGTGCGTGACCATGCCAGCGACCCTAGCTGTGGATCTGCATCCGGGTTCTGCGCCACCTAGCGCGAACAACGCCTTGGGCCAAGTCAGACGTTCAGACCTGCCAACGCTGCGGCTGCGGCAGTCGACGACTGTGATCGGTTTCAGAAATAGGTGGGTGGTCACTGGTGCGTACGCACATGTATGTCATGAAGCTTGGCGCGCGCGAGTGACAGGACGCCGTGTGGTTTATTGCGGACGGCAGCGACATCTAACATACATGTTCATGTCTATGTTCGTGAGAAGACGGTGCGATGGGCGATGCCACTTACCCCCGTACGCGGATGACGACCCACTCCCGCGGCGCAGGGCTGTCCTGTCCGGGGCAGGTGACGCGACCCATTTATACGACGCTCCTCCGTGGGGAAGTGTGGGGAAGTGTCGGCATGCGGCATCGTGACCAGGATGCGTTTCAGCATCGCAGCGATCATGCGCGGGAGTCGGTCGCCGTTACGCCATAAACAGCGCCGCCGCAGCGCAGTGTGGCCCATCTCCATACACATGGCCCGCTGGGTGTGAACGACTCCGCGACACGCACACAGGCGTTCGTGGGGCAGCACATGGGCGTGGTGGGACCGCGCTGCGCAGTGCCGCCAAGACGCGCTGGTTCCGGTCGGCGTGCCTCGGCGAGCAGCCCGCGCGCGCGCACGCACGTCGCCCGCCAGAGACAAAGCACGACGGCCCATTGCGCGTGCGGCGGCGCGTGACCGCCCGGCACGCCCGGCGTGGATGCAGGAGGCTCGAACGGGACAGAAGCAGCTGCAGACGGCTCGGGGTCGCGCGTCGCGGGAGATCCAGTCCCACTGCTTGGGCGCCGTCAATCAAGCTCGGTCCCTCGGTGCATACAGTGCGACGGGTGGCGTCTGCGCCTGTAATTGCAATTGCGACGCTGGCAGCGGCAGGCCGCGCAGCGAAAGGGGATAATAGGCCTTTTTGACACCCGCGTCGCCGGCAGGCGGCGTGATGGGCACGTCGGCGCCTCGCCAGGGCTGGACCAAACTCCCAGATGGGACCCTTGGTCTGCGCGCGTCCTAGAAGCAGTGGGCGCGAGCGGTCGGGTGGGCAGTGTCTGTCGGAGACGAAAACATAAGGGGAGACATTGGAGCATGTTGGACGGGTGGTGGGGAACACAGCAGAGAAGATGATTCAGGGCGCAACGTGTTGAGAAGGATTACAACGATACTTGCCAGAAGCAGGTCGAGGAGAGCTGTTGCACGCGACCCGCAGGACAGGTCGAGCATGCTCCGGCCGAGAGTCTTTTCGCAAATATTGTGGGTAAGAGGAGAAATGCGACTCGACTGGGAAAGGGCGTCCGGGGACCTGCATGTCCGGAACCCGATGGAGAAAGAAGACGACTCGAAGCAGATGACCGTGGTGGGTTCTGGCCGGACGCGCAAGGAGTGTCTAAAGCAGCGGGCGGGGTGTGCTGTTGCAACAGCGATGCGGTAAGTATGGATGTTCAGAAAAGGGGCACATACAGAAAAGATGCGATGCATAATACCGTAAATGACCCACGTGAGGTGCATGCTGGCGCACGGCAGCGTCTTGACGTCTATAGGATCCAGGAGCACAATTGATCAAGAAAACCAGAGAAAAATCCGAGGGAGACAGGAGAAGTAGGTGCGGGCCGAAAAAATACACGTGGCGCACGAGCGGTGTCGCAAGAAGAGCGCAAGTCGCGCGCAAGGTCGGAGGACATGAGGAGAGAGGACATGCCTTCCTTGAAGCTTGAGCCGCAAGCCGTGGAGAGCCGGCATGATAGATGGGTGAAGCTGACGGTTGCGGTCGAGGATAAATTGGAAATGAAGAATGAATAGAGGGGAGGACCAATGAAGAGCTTTGGTTGGGTTGTTCCCCTGAGATGTGATTGCCGCAATCAGCACGATCTTCTATGACAATTCTGCCGAGAGGCGTCGACCGAGATCTTCGAATGATCGGGGCCGCCATGCATATGCCCGCCCCTCGACCACCCCGCCACATATCCCGCCGCACGTGAAAACATGCGCTAGCAGCGGGGATGAGACAGGAGGTGCTGAGGCCGACGCCGGGGTTACGGGCGAAAATCGAGAGATTGCGGAGGCATCTCCGGGGCGAGCGAAGGAAGGGAGCAAAAAAAGAGGAAAAAGGAGAGGAACGAGAGTGACAGATTCGGGTTGTTTGTTTGGTCGACGAGGAACGCCGTCGGACGCGGGCCGGGGTGCTTAGTGCAGCGAGTCCTTACCTCCTCTCCTCCTCCCCGTTTTTTCTGCACGGTCTCCTCCCGTCCTCCATCCGAGGCCAACATACCCTTTCCCCGTCCGTCCTTCTTACGTCTCTCTATCCCCTGGCCGAGTCCCGGCCTTCTTTCGTCATCCTCAGTCAGTGTCTTCTCGATCTCACTCTCTCTTCCCAGCCAACGTCCGCTCCAACCGTTGATGTTGCTGCAGGTGCGCATGGAATTCTCAAACGCGCCCACCCAGGGCCTTGCAGACGATCCCCCACAATCTAGGTGGTCTCCTACCAGTCGCCCAACCGTAAACACATCGCTTCCGGCCCACCCACCGTCCACAACTCCTGCAGAGCGCAGTCCTCTCCCCACATCGCTCTCGTCCCAGTCTTCCCCTTGGATCCAGTCGCTCTCGCTTTCCTCACCAGACCCCTCAGCACCCTTCATGTATCCCATGGCTGCGCCTCGCGCTGCGGCCTCCCCCGACCCTCTTCCTCAGTCGTCTATCCCTCAGTCCGCTCCTGGTGATTGGAATAACATCTTTTCCGCTCCACTTAATCCCGCAATGTTCGCGCAGCTCGCAGCTAGCGGAGTTTTGGGTCCGCCGCTACCGCATGCTACCTCCTCCAGCGTGCCGAACGCCCCACAGCTTCCATCGCGCTACCATCCGACCCATCCACAGGCCCTAGACCCCGCCAGGCATACGCAGCACCTCGCAAACCCAGGTCCCTACCCTATCCCAGAGAATCATGCCGGCCGTCCGTACCAGAAACCGCGGGCTGGTCCGCAGTTCTCTGCCCCGGCGTTGGGCCCTACTGCCGCGAAGGGTAAGTCTCGTGCTATTGCAGTTCTAAATGACATGCTGGTTGATCCCTTACCTCCTGTTTCATTGTCCTCGCCTATCCAGAGCGAAAACCACGTGGTTATGACGCTTCTTCGCAACCCCAGTCTCGCCAGCTATCGACAGGTGTGCACAGCGAGATCTATAGCGGGCATCAGCTCAATGCGTGTGTATATTGACATAACTTCGCAGGCTCGGGAAACCCATCTACGCTATCATCGCCCCATCAACCCTTCAGCTTGGAGACGCCCTTCGATTACAATTTTGATTTCAACTTCCCACCCGAGCGATCAAATGCGGGCCTACCACCATCGCTGTGGATGTCTCCCTCGTCCACCACGCCATCAACACCGGGCATCGAGCCGTACGCGTTCCAGTCGCTTGCCATCTCACGCAACCCTTCTCTCGCAGAGAGCAGCACAGCGTCGGTCATGTCGGGCGTCCCTGCTGGCCCATCAAGTTCAGCAAGGAGAGAGCACGCACCGCACGCATCGTCGAGTGCTTCGGGCGGTAGAAGAGATGATGGCTCATCATCGCTACTCAGTGAGATGTTCTCCGACCGGTTGTTCACGTCTGGCCCTGGAACAGAGCAGGGTGCGAGCACGTTCCCATCACCCCTGCTGTCCGGCTCGCCCGATCTCAAGTCCAGCACACTGTCTCCCGTCGACGCGGATCCGGAGCAGCTCGCGAAGGAGGATCCGCTGGCAACGCAGGTCTGGAAGATGTACGCACGGACCAAGGCGAATCTTCCGCACGCGCAGCGGATGGAGAACCTGACATGGCGGATGATGGCGTTGGCGTTGAAGAAGAAGAAAGACGAGGAGTCGAAGGCAGCGCAAGCGGAGGAAGGAAGCAAGGTGAAGACGGAGGCGAAGGAGGGAGAAGAGGGGTTGGAGACAGGGGACAAGGATGGAGAGGAGAGAGGACGAAGGATTGACAAAGGAAAGGGAACGGTGAGCGTCGTTGGTTTTGATGGGAAGAACCAGGACGGCACGGAAGAAGAGGAGTGAGTGGCGTCATATCGCACTATCCAAATGAGGCTCACGTCTTGCCGCAGTGAGGTTGTGCCAATGGACTGGAGGGCCATGAGTCGATCGAGATCCAGGGCGCCCATGGATTGGAGGGCGGCAAGTCGCTCCAGGTCACGCCCACCTGCTTCTGCGCCTCTATTCGAGCATGCTTTCTCGGAGTCTGTGCGCTTTTCCTTTCCTTCTCTCGACACACCATCAACCTCCGCTATCTCTGATATGCACGGCCATCGCAGATACGGGGATAGCGACTTTGCTTTCCCCTCTGCACCTCTCTCGACGACCGCCAGCATTCCTATATCGCACCCTCACAGTGGTCGCCAGACGCCGACTTCGTCGTCTGTCCCAAACCAATCTTCGTTATCTGCCGTCTACGAGGGCTCTGCTCAGCAACCTCACGCTGGAGACCAACCTGCAGCCGGGCTGCCTAGTTCTTCTCGCTATCCGTATCCCGCCCACCTCGACGAATCCCAGGCATTCCTCAACTCCGCCGCACACCCCTCTTCACTACCTTCATACGGCCTGCATGGGCTATCGCGGACGCCCGCGGCGAACGCGCCATCGCCGGACAAACGGTCCTTTCCCAAGCACGTGCGTAAGACAAGCTTCGATCACACCGTGTCCAAAGACGGTATATTGGCCGGTGTCATTGGGCGACATCAAGTAAATGGAAAACCGTTGCCGCCTGAAAGTCTTATAGGTACAAAACGCAGGGCCGACGCGCCACACGCAGAAAGTATGCTGCGCGGAGACCCCCCTAGCGTTCAGACCTCGCCCATCATGGCCCACCCCGAGCTCTCCCAGCGGTACGCCCGAAGTCCTTATCCGCCCTCATACAACTTCTACTCTGGCTATGATGGTTTCTTCGATCTCCCTGGCGCCTCGTCGCTGCAGCAGGATTTTTCCGTTCTGACTACGTCGGACGACGCCCGCCACACCAACTCGTATCCTGATCCCTCTCACGCCTCTTTACACACATCGACGTACTCTCCGACGGCGGGCTCACCTCATGGCGCCAACGAGCGACTATCTGCCGCCGCCATAGCCGCATCGGCTGCCATGGCGGAAGGCTATGCGAATCTGAGCGCTGCCAGCCTGACGGGTGTCGAAGACGCGGGGTTGGAATATCAGCAGCTCATGGGCCTCGTGTACTCCAATCTCGACACGACTGCTTTGGGGCACCAACCTTACACACACGTGGACCCTACACAGATCCTTCCCGCGGATCATGGCGACAGCGCCTATCCCAGCCTGCACGCCAGCCCGTCCAGCGACGGCTTCAACGGGTTCAACTCCAGCTCGGCCGCGTCGCCGGAGCCCCACAATGCGTCCAATGCGTCCAATGCGTCGTCACCGCCGTCGGCTGAAGGGTCGTCGAATGGTGCCCAATCACGCAATCCGTCGCGCAAGATTGCGTCCACGAAGCGAATGCAGGATGTGGCGGCGCGCACGGCGGCGCAGAAGAAGAAGGCGGCGAGCGCCGACGCGGCGACGACGAACGGCCTGCTACGGTCGTCGACGAGCACGCCGGACCTGGCGTCGGCTGCGGGTGGCGGACAAGGGAAGGGAGGAGACGGGGATGGAGAGGCGACGCCGACTGTGTGCACGAATTGCCAGACGACAAACACGCCATTATGGAGGAGGGACCCCGAGGGGCAGCCGCTTTGTGAGTACCTCACCCTTGCGCGTCGCAGCTGGTGGGCGTGGGCTGACTGGATATTCCTAGGCAACGCCTGCGGCTTGTTTTATGTGAGTGCTCCCCTTATCTGCGCTGCATTTGGTAACCGTTGTTGACATGTGTACGATAGAAACTGCATGGCGTTGTTCGCCCTTTATCTCTGAAGACCGACGTGATAAAGAAGAGGTGCGACCTACTGCGGTGCACAGAGATATACACACGTGACTGACCAGTTATCTTTCAGGAACCGGGCCTCTGGTGCCCCAAGCTCTGGCACGCGCAAGGGCAACTCTGTGTTGCCCAAGATTGCCTCGTCGTCGAGTCGACCGAGATCGTCGACAACGAGCAACACGCCGGCGAGTCTACCGGGGTCAAGACTGTCGCCGAGCAATCGAATAGGCGGGAGCGCGGCTGCGGGCACTCTGGCCATGAAACGACAGAGACGGACATCCACGAGTGTGCAGGGCCCGGCGCGGAAGCAGAGCGACGGAGCTGCTGCTTGATGATATATGTGCTTTATCTTCTTGCATCCTGTTGTTGTTTGTGACCACCACTAATGTCTTGCTATGTTGTATTACCGTTCCGCTATAGAGGGAGTCTGACGCTGACGGTCCGAGAACTCCGGTGCATGCTACGATACGATGTCTTTACGATTACGGCGGGGATGTATTAGGCCTTTAGTTTAGTTTTAGATGTACGCACTCACTGGGTGTTCTATGATTTATATCCCAAGCCGAGTCGAGTGTTTGATGGCGAGACTTTGTGCCTTTGGCGCCAGGGGAATTTCTCGCGGTCAGCTGCCAGCGGCGACATACGATTGAGAACATTGAGCTGGAGTCGACTGCCATCGCTGTTGGAGGTCGTCCACGACCGTCTGCTCACCCTGGCGTCGCTATTCAGAAACGCGGCCCCGTCGCCGCGCTCGCCAGTGCCGCCGTCGTCGTTCCCGACCGGGCTGCAGCCCGTCGGCTCGCGCGACCGGCATGGCAACTCAGACGCTACGCGGCGGATTTCACGCACAGACATGGATTTCGAGCAGGCTCTCCGTGCGGGGGGCACTGTCGTCTTGAAGGAGGGCCCCGACATCAACGCCTTAGGTCATGACTCAACGCCGTCACCCAGACCGCTTACCTCTCCTTTGTCTTCCTCCTCCCGCACACACATGCCCCAGCCCTCGACGCCCACCGTCGTCCCACCCACGCCGACACCCACCAAGGGCAAGGTCGGATCTCCCAGCGGCAGGCCCCGGACCTCATCTCCATCTGTATCATCATCCAATGATGTCTTTTTCGACGCCGAAGACACTGAATACCAAACCAAGCGGCGCTCTATGTACCGTTCATCGGGCACCGCCAGCAGCCCCGATCTAGCCACCCTCGTGCGCAAGGCAAAGCAACGCGGAGGCATCCTCCCAACACACCTCATGCGCGACAAACGCCAGGAGCAGCCGCCCCCTCTGCCCTCAGCCGGGCACGCTGCCCTCAATACCCCCGAACGCTCCTCGCCCCGGCTGCGCCCCCGTTCCTCCACTTCCTCAGGCACCTCCCTCCCACACGCGTCCTCCCCGCAGCCCTTTCCCGGAACAAAGGGCAAGGCGAAGCTGCAGAAGGCGACGTCCTCGAATACGATGGCCGTCTCGAGCTCCTCCAGCTCCGATTGGGTCTTCACCAGCCCTGGCGTGGGCAATACGGACTCCGGATCGTTCAAGGTGCGTTCCTGCTGTCGCATGCTGCCATCAGGTCTGATTTTCCCGGTAGCATCCCAAGACCTCTGTCAGGGCAAAGACGAGTGCATTCCTCGGCAAGATGCTTGGGCAGGGCAGTGTGAGAGAGCGATCCGTGCGTAGCCTCATCATCGTTCGCTTTCACAAGGTCACAATTGGCATCTACACAGAAAACAGATGCGGGGTCGCCATCCAAAACACCCTCGTCGCCAAAGGCACCCCCAGTACCCCCCTTGCCGTTGTCCAAAGACCGATCCTCAGAGATGACACCCGTCCAAGACGTCTTCACCGCTCCGTTCAGTCCAACTGCTTCATTCAGCCCTAACAACACATCCAAACCCTTACCTCCCATACAACTCGATGACAAGCCCCGTGATGATGTTTCTTCGTTTGACGACAAGTCACTCGTTGTCGTCGAGCGGCCTTCCAGCTCCCGTACACGTTCCAGATCGCCAGAAAAGACCGTAAAGGGCAAGGCCGACCATTCTGTCAGAATGGCAGGGCACAGCAAACGGCGAAGCATGAGCGTTGGTGATGTCGAGCTGAAGATGGCGATGGCCGCTGCATCCTCAGCAACGCCTCTACCTCCGGTGAAAGACCAAAAGTACGAGGACACCGACGGGTGGGACCCCGCCATGAAGGGCCTGCTGTCAGACTTCTCACAACTGAATCCGCTTTCGACCTCCCTTGACCTCCACGTTCCCTCCACCCCTCCGCGACGATCGGGATCCTCGCGTGCAAATGCAAAATCGGACATGCCCCTGCCGTCACCTGTGCGCCCAGACAAGCCCAAACACCCTGCAAGTGCCCCACCTGCGCTTTCATTAGACACGCCGATCGTCACCCTCGATCCCGCGTCCCAAACCGACGAGTCGAACGTTGGGTCCCCCGACAGCCTGCTGCCCGTGGTGCCGCCCCGGTCGTCGTCGCTCCAAACCCCTCCGAGCAGAGGGCGCTCCGGGTCCAACTCGACAGGTCCTCGGGCGTTCCCGAGCACGATAGGACACCGCCCACTCGGGCCACGGAGTCCGTCTACAGGAAACCATGCATATACGGGATCTCGCGATTCAAACAGGCTTTGGGTCCAACCACGATCTACGGCGTTCAACTCGGAGCCTTCTCTTGTGCCAGGGCGCGACGGCAGCTCGGGTGAGTATATGCGGCGCAGTGTCCAGTGCGAAATCAAGCCGACCATCTCTGTTGCAGTCCCGCCCCCTCTATCGGCAATTTCACAGCAAGACCTCACTTTCAATGCGCCCCGACCGTTCCCTTCAGATACGATGACCAGCAATAGCGAGGACGCTGTGGACCTGGAGGCGAAAGGCAAGGAGTTGGCCACGCGCTGCTGGGACGAGGACGAGGAGTTCCTCGCGAAAGAGAAGATCGCGGAGTGGCTTGGCGGAGTGTAAGTGTCCTCGGCATGGCTTCATGCATCCATGCTAACATCATTCCAGGGGTCGTGTGAACAAGATCGCGCTGCGGCACTACTTGGATCACTTTGACTTTTCTGGCCTTCGGCTCGACATGGCCTTCAGGTGATGTATTTCGCAGCGATTGGGGCCGTTGTGAATATTGACTGGATGCACAGGCGACTGTGCGCTAAGCTCTTCCTCAAAGCCGAAACACAGCAGGTGGATCGGATTCTTGAGGAGTTCTCCAGGCGCTACTGGGATTGTAATCCTGGCAACCTTTTCGGCAACGCGAGTTAGTATCTCAGTTCTCTTCCCCTCTTTTGGCAGTCGACTCACTACATCTCGTAGGCGTCGTGCATGCCGTTTCATATTCACTCCTTTTGCTTAACACAGATCTGCATGTGGCGGAGCTGTCAAGCAGGATGTCTAAAGGGCAGTTCGTCAGGAACACCCTCTCGACTATCCAAATGCAGCTGCAGTCCTCTTCTGATTTGACATACGACGATTCTAGCAGCATTCGCGGCGCAGGATCTGAAATGAGCGACGTTGGCACGAACACCCTCAAGTCGTCGCGTACGAAGCGCAGCGATAGTATCACCAGCTGGAACAGTATCACCCGAGACGTCGTCATCGCGAATCTGGGTTCTTCTCTTGGGACGTCGTCTGCCGCACCACAGAGCGCAGGCTCTGGTAGTAACCATCTGACGAATGATAGTTCTGCATCGGTGTCTAACACCAATACATCGGGCGCGGAGTCAAAGTCGCCGAGTACGCTGGTGTCGTCGGTCATCTATGATCGTAACTGGGAGAGCGATATGGAGAGCCTGTTGAAGGTGAGAGTCAGCATACAATGCTATAGCATGTCTAACACCTGTGAACAGGACATGTATACTGCGATCAAGAATCAACAGGTGTTGCAGCCGTTGGCTAGCGCCGCTTTCGCCAGGGCGTCAACGTCGTCTCTCAACGCGGGCCCGATGCTACGGAACCGCAGTCTTCGTGTGCAACCCGACCGCCTCGCGACCCTCAAACGGGGCAGCATCCGAGGTATCCAATCTCTCATGGGGCCGTCATCGGGCATCAGTCCATACAGTAGCAACAGCAGTGTCGATGGTCGCGCGAGTCCTTCACCCAGCTTCGCAACATCTACGCATGAGGTACGCTTCCCGAACTGTGCCGACGTTTTCTCACTCACCATCCGTTTCAGGGTCTCTATGGCTCCAACCTTTCATTCCTGACCCCGACCCTCGGCTTCGCGTCCAACCTCTCCCACACCATCATCCGTGAGACCCAGGAAGATGACGACAGAAGTCAACATAGCGGCGATTCCGAGTCGACCAACATTAGCATATCTGATGAGGAGCTTGCTCTCTTGGGGCCCCCTTGGGCGAAGGAGGGTATGCTCTGCCGGAAGCAGTACAACGAGTCCGCGGGCAAGCGCGCGAAGTCGAAGGCATGGCTCGACGTGTTCGTCGTCATCCAAAAGGGCGAACTCAACATGTTCACGTTCGGCGGTCACGGCCATGGCGCTCACAGCGTTGTCGGCGGTGGGAACTGGCTGGTCAGCATCTCTGTCACGCTTCTACTCACCAGGTGCTGATGTACACGACCGTAGGAAAATGCCAATCTCGTGGGGACAGTGCTGCTAGCCCATTCACTGGCCCACGCGCTACCTCCTCCTGGCTACAATCGGCAACGCCCCCATTGCATGGTGTTGACGCTGTCCAACGGTGCCGTGTACTTCTTCCAAGCAGGGACTGAGGAGCTTGTGAACGAGTGGGTGTCGACCTGCAACTACTGGGCCGCGCGCCAGAGCAAGGAGCCGTTGACCGGAGGCGTGTCGAACATGGAGTACGGCTGGAACCGCGTCGGCGACCCGCTGCACCACGGCCGGGCGATTTCCGACGACGAGTCGTCCCGCCTCGACATGGACAACCTGAGTGTGCGCAGTGGGCGGAGTGGACGCAGCAGCCGGAGCAGGTTCGGAAAGAAGGACGGCGCGGCGACTGTGCGCGGCGGGAGCTCGCCGTGGGCAGATCGGACGTCCATCAACGAATGGAAGGCGCCCCAGCCGCCGTCCGTTCCCAGCACCCATGACGAGGAGACGCAGCTTGAGGCTCTGAGAAAGCACGTCACGTCGCTTACGAACGAACTGCAGGAGCACAACGAGCTGCGCGCACCCATGATGGCTCTTGTATGTCTATGTCTATTTTCATGTTGACATGAGGGCGTTGGGCTAATTCGCGTTTATAGTACCCGGCCAGGTCAGCCAATGCTTCCAAGGCCCTCGGGAACTGGGAGAAGAAGTCACAGTACCTGCTCACTGAGATTGTCAAGTACGAGTCGTACATCGATTCGCTTCAGTCCGCCATGGCCCTCCGCCTCAAGAAACGCGGCGAGAAGGCTTTGGAGCGTGCCCTTGTCGGCGGCGATGACATCGCGTCTACCAAGGGCAAGTGGAAAGGACGTCCGGAGGAAGAGACGATCTTGGAAGGAGACGAGCCCTCGCCGATCGCGGCCTCGCATCCACGGCCTCCCTCGCAGCAGCACCACCGCAGGGAGCGCGCGGAGGCGGAGCACGACTGTGAGAGGGAGTGAGCAGGAGAGCGCCGGTCGCGTGCTGTGTGTTGTACGGGTGTAGATTGGTGTTTCGACGATCTTTCACTATGCCTATTGTTTGATGATGTTATCGGTGCTCAGACACCATATACCTCCAGATTGGATCTTCGATTCCACTGCATATATACCACTCACTAATAGGTACTAAAATGCTACGGTTATTTTTATTGGTTGTGAAACACAACGCTGGTGGTGGTTGCGCTGTTGGGGGTATAGTTCAGGTGGTGTTGTTGGTGACGGTGTCCACGACGGTGTCTTGACCAGTGACAGCTACTCCGGCAATCGCCGCATAGTGAGTATTCATTCATTCGGTCGAATATGCTCTTCGTCGTCACTGGCACCACCGTCGTCGGTGCCAGCACGCTGAGGCTTTCGTCGCCTTCGCAAGACCCGGTGGTCCAAGATCATATGTTCATATCAGTCTCCCAGGACCCAAGCTTCGGACTATACCGACTCACCAAGGACGCCGGTGAGAAATTTTCAATGTATCAAGTTCTCCTCCTACCCGCGTGCTATCAACTACACGAGTGCCTACGCGTTTGACTAGGATAGCCAGAAATTTCAGATATACAGGTCGGTGAGTTCTGCTTCTTCCACCGTGGACTGAGCCCTCCGCGATACGCAGTCCCACGTGTTTTGTCCCCGACTCAAGCACTCAAGCGCCCAGGCCCAGTTGCTTTTCGAAATATCGACTTCTTCTGCATACCCATCAGTGGCGAAAAAGTGGTTGCATCGCCGGGCCTTTCTTGGCAATCTGTAGTGTCTGCTGATACAGGTGCTTTACTTCTCTTCTCCAAAAAGAAGCGAGCCGCAAGTAAGTACGCCTTCAATGTACATCTGATGCGGCGTAACACGAGGTGCACGCCTTCCACGGCTGTGCCGCGCTCGGCGATCTACGGCCTATATGCAACTCATTAAGACTTCAACAACATCCTTACAGTCCACCAGCAACACAAAGCCCTAATCCCTATATGGATACTATTGTTTATTGTTCTGCTCCCGACGATGGTGATGCCTTGTCCTTCCTTGTTCCTACAGGCATATTAGATTTTCCAGACCACCACCCGACTCTCGAGTCGCTCTCATTTCGAGGACGGACACCTGCAACGCAGCGACGCCTCGATGCGAGGCGGAGTCGCACGGCATGGTGCTTCTAGTGTGGCGGAGGCGGATGGGTAGGTGGCAAACACACGTGTTGCGCAAAGCACAGGGGAGAAGGCCAGGGCACCGAGCCACACCGCAACGCCTGGCGCTAATCCCTCAATGCCTTGTTCTTGTTCCTAGGATTACGTCGCTACAGTGCGGGCTTTGTCTATATAATGAGTGCCATTGTCCCCACTTCCCTCCATCGCATCTCATTCTATACTCTGTGGCCCCCGCTTCACCAGCGACTTGAAACCACCCTCAGCACTATCTCAAGCTCGAGCACACCTGCTACAGCTTCACTAGACATCAGACCATTATGCTGGTCTATCAACTCTTCGTCCTCTTTGCGGGGGCGATGTCCCTATTCTATAGTCCCTCCGCTCGGGAGGCTGCTTATGACTTCTTCTGGTTCTGCCTTGAAGAGTCCTCTGTTCCGTCTAACTTACACGAAGTCCAATTCCTCAACCCACTTCTTCTCGCCGTCGAGTACTTCCGTGAACCGCAGTATGACTATGGAGAGCTGGTCCGCGACATAGCAATCTACCTAAACACCACGCGGGCCGACTCCACGACGGAAACCTCTGACGCTGCTCCTTTCGACTTCGACTGGTATATCTGGCCGATTCTGGCACTGACATTCCTGGTACGAGATTGCGTGTGGCGTTGTTCATATCCAGTTACTCACCCATCGTACAGCTCCTCGAATACGTAGTCATGTACGGCTTCCGACTTCTGACGGAAGGGTACGAAGAGCCCGAAGAGCCGGTAGTGGAAGACACCTACTGGTGGTTCGTGGCTGATAACGACGCAAGCCCTTACGCAGGAACCATATGGCGAGTTGTACGTCTTCATATCTTCTCGAGTTGCGCTCGGCATGTGACGGCGTCCCAGATCTGGTGTCCCGGCATGCCCCAGCGAGTGGACCTCTGCAAGTTCGACTTCTCGTCTTTCGCTCAGTCGGCCTCGTTCAACTACGGCACCGGTACGACGAACATCCCTGGACTTGAGCTGCCTCCGGCCTCGCGTCAACAGCCGCGTTCCGCTGGCCTCTCGACCGCTGCGACACTGGTGCTCGCCGCCTCGCACCAGGCCACTTCCTCTACGTCTGCTGTCTCTGGTGATGATCTCGACTTGGACAACCGTTTCGAAGAAATCGCATCTGTCAGCGACGAAGACGACGCAGAGCGACGGCCTACGCGGGATGCCTCTACGACCCCGGCCACCTCTACTCTGTACAACGCGTCACCCATCTCTTCGGATGCCTCCAGCTGCGAAGGCTCGCCCGACACTCTCCAGAAGCGCAACCTGGCCTTCTACTCGCGCTTTGTCGACGATCCTACCACGGATATAAGGGCACACACTAGCGACATCATCACGGCACTCGATCTCTGCACCGGCACGTCATCTCTGGTCAACCACGGCAAATCAGGAGCTGGGCCCGACGCAACTGCAAATTGCGACCTCTCTGCAGCATGCGCTACTGTTGGCTCAGTGGGCTACCTGGACCCGGCATCGCTCGCGGCTCTCGGAACGGACGACATGGACTACGCCGCGACCCAGGCCGAGCCCGAAGCATGCCCCCCATCCCCCGCCTCCCCTGCTCGGTCTATTCGCAGGCGTCATGTAAGGCTTTGCTCTTTTGCGGTATGCGATTGTACTAACCCATTGTTCTTTCTAGTCGGTCGCGGACATTCGTGCACACTGCATGATGCCGTTCGTGGAGTATGAGGCGTTCGCGAGCGCGGACGAGTTCGTCGAAGAGCGCATCAATAGCACGATCTCGCCGGAATGCGCGCCCCCCGCTGCCGTCGTGGCCGACCGGATGGCCGCGCTGGCCCCCTATTGGCAGGCATATGTCGTCGGCAGGGCATTCGACCACCTGATGCGCACTAGATGGATGGCAGGGTCGCCGGAGCAACCGGAGCAGCCGGCGCTGGTGTTCGACACACTCATGCCGATGTGATGTCGCTTTTCCTTCTCTCTTTTCTCCCTCATACATGCATACCTACTTATGTTACTGTACTCCTAGTACTCATGGACTTCATCACTGGACTTTTTAGCAGCTTCAGCTTGCTATGGACTTATTACATCAATACACTAAATTATGCCATCTTTCTTATGCCTGACTGTTTATTCGCGGAGGAACTAGGTATGTCGACGTTGGACTCGCTGCGCTCACCGCATCTAAGTCTACTGCGTAGCTGACACGCTATCGGGGCACATCTTCGCCTGCGCACTCACACACCACGAGCACAGACAACAAGGAGCAGCGGGTAAAGTCAGATGGAGCAGCGCGCCCCGGGGCGAGCACTGAGCAAGATTGACATGTTCACGGTAAGCGCAAAAGTTTTAAAGCCCTTGGCGGTGGGTGAATGAAGGGAGAAAATCTAAGAATATATTGCAGATGCCCCATATCCACGAAGACGGTAGACTCAACATCACGTACCAAACCGTCATGTCCGCTCGTGCTGGACCGCTGATCATTCCTCGTATGCCTCCAACTGCGGCCGTCTCTTTCAGAAAGCACTGAAGACTGATGGTTGGATCGACACAAGCCGCGCGCCCTCCGAACCCTATATTCAACCACCCTCAGCCGTCTTTCGCACCTTGTGCACCACCGCTGCATGGGCCGCAACAGCAGGTTTCGGGTCGCTGTCTTGCCATAGTCGCTTGGAAGGGCATTTTGTTGGGCGTGCAAGTTCGGCGAGGATGGGCCATCCGACCATATACCCCAGACGTTCCTTGGATAGGGTTGGACGGCGGGACAGGAATGGCGGATAGAAATAATCAGAAATATCTGAGAAAGCATGGAAGTAGATGTCGGTGGATATAGAGTGCATGCACTCAAGGGAAACATTGGGGCAGGCCTTGAAAGACAGGCTGTAGTAAACCACATCTGAGAGATCTGCAGAGTCACAGCGCGGGATCAAAATGGAGTCATCTCGTAACGCAAATCTAAGATGAACGGTTGCCCGATCCGAGGAGCCGCGAGTGAATTGCGCATGTAATTTCTGAGGAGCGCTTGGACATCGTCGGTGGTCACGATGCCCGCTCAGACCTCCTTTCCGTGCTCCTGATCAGTCCGACTCCGGCTCGTCACGATGCGGATGTCTGAATATGAACAGCTCGCGTAGAGCACTCCTCCGAGGCCTCGTTTATTTGCTGTGTCCGCTGTTCATCTTTCCTTGAAGCAACAGCTTTCATGATTCCGAGCTAACCTACCTTCCGGTATGTCTGTCAACTCGTCAAGTATCCCTACAACCCTAGGGGCACTGCAAGCTGGATGCCTTTTTGCTATCGCGTGCGTTTCAGATTCAAGTGTTCTCTCCTGGCGCGTATTCTTATCGTGCTCGGATCAGGTTGTCTGGCGTTGCAGCTCTGCAGACATTCCTTTACTATCGATCGTATCCCCAAGATGCTTTTCGATACAAATGCATGGTGAGATATCGTTGATTCTGTGCTGTGGATACATGGTGCGATACCGGGTTTACTTGATTCTCAGGTGGCTTGGCTGTGGTACGTCTACTGCGCCTGAAATTCGATACGAGGCACTAATCCTCCGGGGAAGGCTTCTGGATGCTACCAATACGGTCCTCATTTCCGTTGTGACCTGGCAATACTTGATTGTGAATTTTACGAACACGCAAATACCGAACCATATATACGAGTAAGTTTGCCTCGTTCACATGGACTCGAGGACACTAACCGGATTGCGTTCTCTAGCACGCTTGCGGTCAGTGGAGAAATTCCTATCTTCCAAATCATATCTGACGCCAAAGACGACTTGCAGATCACTATCACCCTAACCGTAAGCCTTTACGGCCTGATAATCTGCAGCGCCATCGTTAATTCTACTCGCCACAGGCGGCAAGCACGCTCAGTGTCAATCTGTGAGTGTCAAGCACGTTTCATACGGGGCCGACAGCTGAACGCATTACCTTCAGGTTTTACTGCCACAGGGTGTACAAACGTACGTGTTCGTGACGCGAGAATGGGAAATTAGCGATGAGCTTCATTGACTCGCACACAGTGAGCGGGGATAATTGGCACATCGCCGCCCCTATTGTGAGTGTCATTTGCCGGCCACGGATATACACCTGACAGCCTCGACAGATAGTTCTATCCGTAGCACGTCTAGGTGGGACTCTATCGCCCTTCCCTGTACCATTACTGAACACGGTTGACCCGGTGCAGCACTATCTATAGGTCTGTTCAGAATTATTGTACATGCATTCATATCTGGCTGATCTCTTCCGTGGCCGCTAGTCTCCACCGTAAAAATGTGAGCCCCTTGCCCCCTCAATACAATCTCCGCTATATCTTGCTACAGGACTCAATCGCATACCTGGGATGCATTTGAATCTAAATACAAGGTAATCATCATATCACGCTGGCCAGCCTGGCTGCAGTAGTGACAAATATTTTCTCCCACAGCCAATCTTCACTTCGGGCCTGGCTCTGTCGGCATTCACAGATATCGTCATTGCGTTGACCCTGTGCCTCTATCTTCAGAGTCAAAGAAACGGTTTAGCAGGGTACGTATTGACTTGGATACCTTTGTATTTTCTTGTCTAAATTCTTACTTCGGTCATCATTTTATCCAGGACTCGGGAGATGGTCGACGCCATCATCGTCATCACGGTCAATAATGGAGCGTTGACCTGGTCTGTCGCCTTGTTTTTACTACGTCGATCGCCGGCACTGACAACACGCTCAGCGTCGTAGCTGTCGCATCTCTGATCTGCGTAAGTCGAACCTCGTCGCTCTTCACTGCGGCTCGCTGCTAACCACGTTGCTGCGAAGTGGGCTGTGATGTCGCACAACCTCGTTTTTATGGCCTTCCATTTTTGTATCGGAAAGCGTGCGTTTGAGCTAGCATCCATATTTATCATGTACAGAAGCTCATACAGTTACCTTTGTAGTATACACGAATTCCCTGTTGGCAACGTCAGTCAATGCTCCCTTCCATCTCTATTACTGGCTTACCACTCCGACCCACAGGCTCAACATGCGTCACTGGCTCCGCCACCGCTCGCGCAGCTCCTCGCAGAACACGCCAGAGCAGATGCTGCAGTTCAGCCACGAATCGCGGGGGCAGCGGCTGCGCGATTCGTTCACCAACCGCTTTGTCACGCGCGATACGGAGACGGGGATGGCCGCGGGCGACAACTTGAAAACACTACCTACAGTCAGTACGTTGTCTTCGCTTTGCTTATGGCACGGGCTGACATGGTGGTACAATCTTGAAGCCGGTAGAGATTAATGTGCGACGGATTACGGAGGCGTCGGTGACGAAATGAGACTGTCGCTGGCTGCACGTCCGTACTACTTTCCGCGGCGACCACGAGTTACAAACACACCATTACGCCTGCAACTCACGGCTTTCACGATCACGATGTTTGTGTAATTTATGACAGAACATACATTGGCAGCATGTACCGAACAATGCGTCTCACCTCAGATACAGGGAGGCGTGCTAGCGTACGAATACAGTTACGAGACGACCCAACTACTGTACCGTACTGTACCTCAGTCATGTACCTGTAATACCGTGTCCTCCTCTTCCGAGCCGTCACTCCCGTCCGCTTCTACCTGCGCCGGTTTCTCCTCCTCCTTCACTTCTGCACCGTCCTCCGGCTTTGTCGCGGCTTCAGTCTCGGCTTCAGTCTCGCCTTCTTGGTCGGTATTGGCAGCGAGTTCAGCAGGCTTGGAGTCGTCGTTTGTCTCTAGCGGTGTCGAGTCTTTAGGCTTGTCAACGGCTTCCTCGCCTTCTAGAAGCTCGCCAGACACGAACGACTCGCTCAGCGAGCTGACAGTCGAAACTGCCATGTCGAGCACGGCCTCTACGCGCTTGCGCAAATTCTCGTTGTCACTCTCCACAGTCTACAAACAGGCCGCACGTTGAGTAAGTGCTGCACCGAAAGCCAGACAGCACGCACCATAGACACGAGGTTAATCCGCGCGTCGGCCTCGTCCAGCTGGATCAAGAACGACGGCTCCCCCGTGGAGCTCTCGCCCTGCTCCGCCTCCTCTGTCTCGTCCGGCATGTGGTACTCGACGTCCCCGAAGTGTGCCTCGAGGAACATGCCCAGGCGCTGTATCCGCGTCATCGGGTTCGTGCTCGTCTCGTGGCTCGAGTGCGGGTGCTGCGTGTGGTTGCAGGTGTGCGAGTGGGCCGTCACTGTTTCGCGGTGTCAGTTCAAAACTGGGCGTTTGAGGATGCATTGGTTTTGATATTGGGTACTTACATTTAACGGAGGCGGGGCTCTTGTCGATGTCGTTCAGCAGCGCGAGTGTCGAGTCTGCGATCATGTCGTTCGCTGCGCTCGAGTCCCACTCCAGGACGAGCTCGTGCTCGCCCGTATGCTTGACATCAATGGCGCCCATCACCTATGAGCGGTTCTCAGAAACACAACATATGAATGAGACGATAAAACATACACGCATGGTCGGGATGCCATCTTTGTCGACACCCTCCTCGACACTCCCGTACATGCCCTCCAGATGCCACCGCACGAGGTCCCAGCCGACCCCGAGTGCGATCGCCTGCCGCTGCGTCACGACGCAGGTCGTCAGCCCCGCGAAGTCGCGCAGATCGCGCGGGTCGAGGAGGGTGTACGAGTAGTCCTTCGCGACGAGTAAGCCAGAGATGACGTCGTTTTGTTTGGGCGGTTTTGCAGCGAGACTGCCAATAGCCTGCAAAAATAGACGATTAGAAGCTGCAGCGAAATTGAGAATGGAGCGCCTGAGGATTTTACGAACTTTGGCCACGCGTTCACCGCGGAAGGTCAAATGCAGCGTCTCCAGATTCCGCGGCATGTGGATTTTGACATCTTCGTCTTTGTTCTTGAAGCGCGACTGTAGCGCCGCGCGCAGACGGCCCATGGCCGTCTGTTCTCCATGAACAAGGACCTATGCATAAAATTTTTGAGTATTTGAGCAATCATTTTGCTGAAAGTGAATGGACGGACGATTTGGGGAGCTTTGACGAGTTCGATAAATTCTGCATTCTGCATGTAGTCGACATGCGCGCTGAAGGAAATGTAGTCGATCGAGAGCTTGCGTGGGATGGTGACGCCCTTCGTGGACGTGATTTCATCGGGCTCGTTCATGATGTCCTGGAGGGTTAAGAGTACTCATGAGCCAAGGTTCGCGTTGCGGGTCAAGGTGAAGGACGGAGGAACGGCGGGATGTTCGAGACCGGACCAGAGACGGGGGTTGAAAGAAAGGATACATTCATCTCGTATATACATGAGCTAGAGATACTGGGCCTCCTCCGCCAAGTATGCCGTGTTAGATCGAGTTGACTCACCCGAGCCATAGTACCTTCGATTGAATAGCCTGTCACGATGAGCCCGTTGCGCGAGTCGGGGGCCCAGAGTTCGAGGAGCTCGCGGCTCGGTCCGGTCTGCATGAAACCAGGACTCGCCAGGACCACACAGGGAGGACCTTCCGCGATCTTGCGCTCCCAACCTCGGCTTTGTGGGACGTTGGAGATATGTCTACAGAAACATAAATGCTAAGATTGCATGCCCGGCAAAGTCGCATTGGGAAGACTCACTTGAAGACAAATGGATTATCGCGTTTCGCGAATCTTGACCGGATGTTGTTGTTCATTGTGTGGATGTACGTCTGGTATACAGCCATACATTTCCTAGCAAGACTTGACGCATAGTATATGGGGACATTATGAAGGTCGGGGTGCTTCTTCCAGTACTCGTCAAGGATAAGTAAGAGCTCTTGCGCTCGACCTAAAGCAAACGCCGGTAACAAGACATGGCCACCCCGCCGAATGATAGAGTGCACTAGGTTAGTAAACCGAAGCTCTTTCTCTTCTCGTGGCCCGTGGTTCTGAACACCATATGTGCTTTCCACGATAAGAACGTCTGGCCGCACAGGCGGGACTTCCGCTTTTACAAGATGTCGGTCTTCCTCTCGAGAGTAGTCGCCCGTGTAGAGGATCTTCAGACCTGCGATGTCAATGAGATACATGCAGGCACCGAGTACATGGCCAGCGTGATAAGGAATGAATGACACTCCGGGGCAGGGGTTGATCAGTTGATGTGTGGACACTGGGATAACAGACGCGAGGGACATGGATAGATCCAGAGGCGAAACTAGAGCATCCGTTGCAGAATTGCTAGGAAGAAGTTCATTGCCTGCATTCGGACAAGCATAGACAAGAGCGTACCTCATACGAACAAAATCCTGCATCATATATCTGTGTACGGCCTTTGTTGGATGCGTCATATAAACCTTCCCTTTACCGTCCCGGAAGTTCGTCTAGATGCCAGTAAGGTAAGCTTCGTTTCAGTCTAAAGGAAGGAGACAATACCTTCTCCATAATATACGTCAATGCAGCGGCATGGTCCAAATGGAAGCTACAAAGAAAGATGAGCATATGAAACCTATAGAAGAAAGGAGGGACATACTGCGTAATGAGAATAGCATCCACCGTACTCCAGTCCAACTCATCCACGAAAGGCAGAGATGCCATGCCAGAGTAAGCCGGGTGGACGCCCGTGTCGAGTACAATTGTCTTGTCCCGGTATTGAAGGACGCAACATGACCGACCAACTTCTTGACCCGCACCGAGTAGGGTGATGCTTAATGACGGAACGTCGGCCATGGTAGTCGTGGTTTGTGGGGTGAAAACGCTTGTAACTGTCTTTCCCGAAAAGCTTAAACCACTCCTTGTGATATCTCAAAGGCTGGCTGAGCTACCACCGGCGGGGCGAAAAGCAAGACTGGTGGTAGCAGATGAAGAGCTTCACTTGCAAGCGCAAGTCGAGGCAAACAGTGTAGAGTACGTGAAACATATTACGTAAATGCGTTTCTCTGAAATTTCATGAAATCCCCTCGCTCATCCTCTCCACCGACTGCATGCCTCCTCGTTCGACAAAGAAAGCCCGTGTGGTTGCATCGAGGCCGGCCAAGCATGCCCAGGCGAAACAGTCTGCAAAGAAAGCCGTGAAACTGCACAAGATGTCGCGGTCTCAGGCTGCAGAAGCGACCGCTTCTCTGGATGCTCAATTCAAGGCCATCCATCCAACAGTATGTAGATCTTCGTGGAAGTTGGAGGTTCACTCATCCTCTCTGTATTTGTAGATTAATACGGGCGGGCGTCCCAAGGCCCCAGCGCGCGCTGCTGTTCCCGAACAATCAATCCACGAGCTGGCGCAAATCATGGGCGGCCTCTAACAACCTGGCCGACGGCCCACGCTCATAGTCCTCAATGGAGGCAAAGCCCTTGTGAGTGTATCCTGCAGGACGACTGGGACGACTGTTGAGCGGAGACAATAGCAGGCAAGCCAGCCAGCGGCGTCTCGACCCCATGAAACATCTTGCTCCAGTACCTCCGGTCAAGCATCCTCACACAACTTGAGAACCTCGAGCTCATCAATGATCAGAGGTGTATCACGCGGCTTGGATCAAAGCAGGGATGAAGTTCATTGCGCCTACAGTACCTACAGTTATCGCCAGTACACATACAATAGATAGGTAACCAGCGCAAAAGCCATACAACAACTATATCCACAGCGAAGAAGAAAGAAGTGTATAAAAAAGCAAAAAAAAGAACAAAACTTCCACACAATCATACATCTGAACGCTATATTCAGCAACACCTGATACCCAACACCCAACAACACGCAAACCGTCGTCTCATCGTAACACGTAACGTCGTTAGTTCATATCCTCCCAGTTCGGCCTCGGCGCGCCAATCGACAGCTTGCCCATGAGCTTCCTCTGCCTCAGGTTCTTCACTTCGGTATTGATGAGATCCCGCAGCCGCTCCAGATCCAAACTGCGCTCCGCGCGCGAGCCCATGAGCAGGTTCCGCCAGATGCCAGCCGCGGCGACAGAGTTATCGATGCCGAGCTGCATGGGGCGGTGGAGACGGACCATCTTCTGCATGAGATGGTCGGGGCTGGGATATATAGCATTAGGCCAGGCTATGCGGATCGCGAACCACCATCCAAGAGGCTGATACCAGATTGGGTTAGACATGTCATCATCACTAGGCCGGAGTACAGACTCAGATGCACTCACGCGGCCATCAGGAAGACAACGCTCCGGGTATGAATCATAGGTGGTCAGAGTACCATCGGGGAGTGAGAAGCTGGGGGAGAAGTTCAGAGGCCGTTCTACTAGCGCGTCGTTCGGGAAAGACACTCACCGGTGCACCACCCAATGGTTGGAGTCTGACCGATGCTTAGCCAGCACAATTAACAGCCTAGGCATGCCCTCTAGTCCGAACGGGTGCCAGAGCTCTCGGAGCATCCCAGATGCGTCACCATGTCGGCCGTTGAAGACAGCGTTGCTGATAGCATCTGCCATGTTCGGAGGAACAAAAAGACGGTCAACGCGACCAGGCGGGCTATCTGTCATCTTGCTCCGGACGTAGCGCTTGTACGTCTGCGTAGACCAGATGCTGAGAGCAACCTCGTCGACCTGACTACCCCGCGTGGTGCTGTTAAGTGCATTGTCCAACTCGCTGAGAGGCCAGACAATAGCCCAGTTCAGCAGACGCTGGTGAATGCGCTGCCATGGCGGCTGTGCGGCTGTTTCGCTGTTGTAGTCGCTGGGCTGCTGCCATACCTGGCCTGCAGGCGGGATAGCTACGTCCCGGCGACCATCGTTCGGCAGAGGTGGGAGCGGAGGAGACGAGGCTCTGCGATCATACCCGCCAGGATTCGAGTCCGGTATCTCGGGCATGCCAGATTCGGTGATTGCAGCCTGAGCATCCGGGTCGTCTTCGTCATACTCGCCATCATCTCTTGCAAGCTCCCAGGTCTTGTGGGACACAGCAGACTGACTGCCGCCAGGTCGTACCCTGAGTTTATAAAGCTCCTCCTCGAGGTACTGCTGGCCAGGAGACTCGATCCGGTCATTCGTATACTCGCTGAGCCCATGTCCGTCTTGGGTTGTCGGCTCGCCATAGCGGCGCGCAGTCTGCGTTTCGTCGTCGTCATCGTACTCGTCTTCTTCACGCATGCCGTGAGTTGAGCCATCGTGGTGATGCATGGAACCAGAGAGCGTGTGACCATGGGTGGAGTCGACGATCCGCATGTCAGAGTCAGGAGGCAAGTACATCGACTCGTCGTTGATGGTGCCCGTGGGTTGGGTCTGGATGTTGACGGTCTGTGTCATGGGAGACTGGGTATACCTGTCTACCTCGGAGGCAGAGTACTGGTGGCCGTTGTACTTCCTGTCGTCGACGGAGGATCCGCTCTGCGAAGCTTTCAAGCTGTCGATCTTCGGCCCGAGACGCTCGATTCGCTGTTGCATGAGGATCATGTTCTGCATAAGCTCCTTGGCCCATTCAGGAGGTTCCTGCGACGATACTTTTCATCAGTATTGTGCACTTATCTGGGAGATGAGAGGAAGGCGAACATCAGGCAAGGAAGGCTGGTAGTTGGTGTCCAGATGCACACTCGGATCGTGGTTGTGGAATGACTTCCGGTACTCCTTGATGCTCTATTGTGGCCTAGTTAACAAGTGCACTCCGTTCTATATATAGTCACATACCTCGTTGTCGAACTTCATGCCGAGCTTTTTGACCCTAGCCTTGACAGCCTTGCGGACGGCTTTCTTGACGATCTCATGTTGCATGGGGTCGTCGAGCTGGTGCAACAAGACACACAAGTCCATGTCATGGAAGTGGGAGAAGTGCTCTGGCTCCAGCACGGACGTTGCTGCGTACGAGGTGCGTGGCGTCTTGTGGCCCCGGGAAAGCAAGTCCCGCACAAGCTCCTCTTCGTCCTCATTGAGACCGTCGGGGTCGGACAAGGGCGATTGAGGGCGAGAAGGTGTGGGGGTGGCGTGCGCATCGCGCACCGAACGCTTGGTCGGCGAGCCATTCATCCGCTGCTGAGCTGATATCTCCGAACGAGTAGGCTGAGCCGCATGCATAAGATCCTGATCGGTGGCAGCATGTCGGTATGGGGAGAAGGGCCGTTGACTCTGGCCATTTCGAGAGGCAGACATCGCGGACGCTCCGTTTTGGGACCGCACTGCGCCCAACGATGAGCAGGATATTACTATCGGCATGTATCACCACTCACCATCGCCATTTACACGAGACCGGGATTGCTGCGACCTCGCCTCTGCCTCCGATCCTTCTACTGGCCTGAGCGAGGGTTCTTTCGCAACAGACTTCGCAACAGTTCTGTGCGACTTGACCTGGGAGGGTGAATCCGACGGCGACAGAGAGGGAGCGCGAGAATGGGATCTATGGTAAGATTTCATCTGAGACGAGCTGCCGATGTTGCTCTGGACGGTTGGGCTTGCAGGGAGAGGTGGGTAGACAGTCGAGAGCTTCTCGCTGGCACGTGTCTTCTGCGTTGCACGAGAGTGCGCTGATGGAGCATGGGAGGCATGTGATCGTGGAGTGTTCGACCGAACGTCATCCCCGCGCCCGGCGGCGGGCGTCTGGCTGGTCATTACGCTAGGTACTTTACCAGACTGAGAAAATGCAGAATGGAAATTAGAGACGAAGTCACGAGAGTAAGCCGAGATGGCAGATGCATACCGTCAAGAAGTCCTCTGCAGCAGTGACTGCCCTCTCTTCGTCCCTGTCCGTGACTTGAGACCGCGAAGCCATGGACCGAGGCTTTTGGGTGGCAGAGGCGCGAGAACCAGCTCGGGAACTCCGGACTTTCGTGGAAGCAGAGGTGGAATTGGGAAGTGGAATGCCCGCAGCTTTGCCTGGCGTGTTCTGAGATGCACCATGTAAACAGGTGAATCAGGGCACTATAACGATACGGCATACCTCTCCGAGAGCACTATCAGGCGGCAGGGGTCCAAAGTTACCAAACGAAGACCCATACGATTCGTATCGGGGCCCAGGCTCGTCGTTAGGGCCAGGCTCGTGCTAGAGGAGGTCGAATGAAAAGAAGCTGGCATAGCATAAGCACACGACTCACCACGCCGTTGTGCTGCACCATAGAGCCAATTGTCGATCGCTCTCCCTCCTGCACGTCCGATGCAATCTCGTCACCCACATCTTCTATCCGCCCGTAGTCTCCCTGCTGCTGACGGGAGACACCACTGAGCTGGCTTTTGGCAAGATTAGAGGTTTTGGAACGTGGTGACTTCGTGAAGTCGGAAAGTCTGTCTATCTGCGAGGCAGTCGCACCCTCGCGCTGCATGCGCTCGAGGTAAACGAGGACTGGGATCTGCAGTCAGACAGAGCCATGGCACACAGGCATCAGGCGCACCTTTCTCAGATGGACCTAGAGCGGCAACGCAAGATCTCTCAATATGCAGCTCAACGCATTGAACGGGGAATTGCGACGCACCTGGAGTACTGGTCCGCATGAGAAGAGTGCCCAGAATTTCGTCGGGACGTTGTTCGGCCGCCATGATTGATAGTGTGTATAGAGAAGGAGATGTGGTATCAGTGGTTAAGTGTAGAGAGGTATCGCGGGGAGATGGGGAGGCGTAAAAGAGTTCGGTATGTCGTTATGGGATGGTTCGGGTTATAATTCAACAAGACAAGGGGGATAAACAGACGATGGAAAAGGGAAAGAAAAGGCCTCGAGGAAGCAGCGTGCCCTTGTCCAAGCTCTCGGTCCTCATTGGTTCTTCCCATCTCCAACCATCTCCAAACACTGCCAAACAACTTATTGTCCCTCCCTCAACAATGCGCCAATCACACTGTCCGTGGCCTATCATTCGACACAATAGATCTCGTAGAATGCTGTCTACCTCGCGACCAGATACAAACACTAGATCTACTTCGCGACCGGAACGACGATCTCTCGTATCAATGACGCGGAAGCATTTACACTTCAATGCCTTCCAAATTTGTCCCCTGCGCGTGTACGGAGTTATCGTCAGCAATTCGCGAATGGATAACAATAATTCTCACAAGCTTTGGTAAACGTAGATATACGTCCGTCCCTATAAGTGAAATGAACAAATGTGCCTATCATAAGAAGGCGGCAAAGCGATATACGCACCCCATCCGTCCAGTGAAACCAATTCTATCGAACCACCGAAATATCTGCATATGGGGTCAATAGAAGCGATGAATGAATGTATGGTGGCAACTCGAGTGGCTACTCACGTTGCATAGATGTTACACATGGGAAGACCAATGCCCAGTCTGGGATACGGCCCGACGCTCGCTTCCGACTCTTGATCTTGCACGGTAGTTGACAGCACGCGGCGCTCTTGCTCCCATCGCGCAATCTGCTCCTCCACTGTAGCCTTCACCCCCTTGGGGTCCTCGCTAACGCTGCGCAGTGTGCCAAGACGTTGATCATCCATCCGGGAAGGGTTTCGAAGATGGGAGAACGAGAAAAGGTCGGAAGGGGACTTGATATCGGGGGACATTAAGCCACCGCCTATACAAGGATATGAGCTCTCAATGTCACACAGATGACGTTTCACATGCCTTGGTCTGATATCCGCACGCCGATGTCATCCTCCCCTGCCACAATTGTGACTCGTATTGAAGGCATTTCCTGAACTTTTCCGTGTAGTCTTACTGTGGCTTGTACGGACTATTGACAGTATGAATGACAACTGTCGGCATTTGTGAGGGTGAAGGATGACATACGTTTTTGAGCAATTCGAAGATGATATACCTATAGCCAAGAATGGTCAGCCGACCAATCGCGTGCAAATAGGGCGGCCAAAAAAGAAACGCACTCCAGATGCTCGCGAATGTATGAGAACTGCGTTTCCACATGCCCATCGACGATGATCTCCGGCCATACCATGTGGTCAAGTTCGGTCTGTGTCATACCTTCAAACTGGCGGAAGTTCTCTCGCAGGAGCATTGCACACTTGTCGACGCTCTTCTTGACATTGAGTCCAGTGTAAATGATCCCGACGTGACCATCTCCGTCACTATTGCTCCTCTTATCGCGCCCCATATAGGAATCCGATAATGCCAGGTGATGTTCGGCGAGCACGCGTCTTGATATTCGAGAAATAAGCATGCGACGAACGAATGAGTCCAGTTGGTCAGGTTGAAGATATGGTGAGGATAAAGATAGACCGAGGGAGAGGCTAGGAATGACAACGGCGCTGGAGTATTGTGTCATCCAGCTGTTAGACATAAATCCAGAGCACACATCGCTCTTACTGATCGTTAACGATGCTTCGTAGAAAGACACAAAAGGCTTCATTATCTTCCAATGTGTCTATTTGAGGGTATCGACGGAACCTAAACTCAACGCTCAAGGATGAGTTCGCTTTCGTAAGGACTTTGAAGGGCCGTACTTTTCGAAAGCAATCCAGTAAAGCTATGAAAACGTCGTGAACAAACTAGACAGTATATGCTGCGCCATTGGCTCACTTCATACACTTTGGAAACACCTTCTTGCATCACAACGATATAGGGCAAAGCCTGCAGGTCTTTCAGACGGTGTGCTATCCGAACTGGCAGTTCCGTTCGGACATAATTGGCGCTCTGATGTCCGTGTGACCCTCAGTATGCCCACAGAGCGCTAATTCTCATGTACACACCTTGAGGAGCCTCTCTTCACTCATAGAACGGCCATAGAAGACCTTGAAGTCATCAGCACGGCCGTAACTTTGGCTGAGCATAGAGTTATACCAGTTGCCTCAATGTCAGCCTTTGTGTCGGCTTCGCAGCATACAGCTCCATCTGCCGGTTTTGGTAGAACTGCAGGGCACTGCTGCCGGACTTGTACCGGCAGCCTCCTGTGAGCGACAAAGAGGGGCCATGACGAGGGCCCACAGCGGGCATTGCCCTCTTACGCGCTGCGATGGTCAGAGACAGCATTTGCGCCCTGGTGGAAGGAGAGGGCAAGAGAAGTCGGCTCAGTCAGGACATTGCAGTTCTAACTTCTTGATGAGTCGGCCGACGGCGCATTGGTCGCATGCTGGTCGTGCTGTAAAGCCTTACATAAACAGACACGCGCGTGCGTGTGACTGTGACTCACGCGTGACGGTACGTGTCAAGACGCGTCGGCGACGTTCGCGACGACTTGCACGCCGCCTCCAACCTCTTCCACCTTTTCCTTCTATTTTCTCCACCATGGCCGCAAAGGTTGCGATGAACCTCGCGCACTACGAGGGTGCGACGTTTATGGCCTTCTCCCCCGACGGCGAGTGAGTCCCTAATAGGCTCAGTGTCCCAACACTGTCCGACTGAACCTCTGCAGGTTCTGTTACACTGGCGGCGACGATTGTCTTGCTCGCATATGGAGGACGGATAAAGGAGACGACTATGACCCAGATGTTGCGGTCGAAGCTGGGGAACCCCTCATGACAATTGCTGCCGCGGTGCGTGCAGTGTTACACTAGGCTCCCGTTACTCCCGCTGAGACGCGTCTGTTATGCTTTTCAGAAACATTGTTGGTTTACTGGAAGCGCAGATTCAGAAGTCAGGCAATATGCACGCGGGTCGAGAGAATTTCAGGCCCTCGTCACAAGTTCTGCTGGGGTTACCATTCGTTGCATTGCGGTGGATCCCAAGGGAAAGAGAGTAGCGGTTTCATCAGCGTATGTCACTATGGACCACCCTATGTTCCCATCTAACGATTGAACCTCAGTGAAATGACTGTCAAAGTCGTCGATATCGAAGACACCGTGAAAATCATGATTATTACGGGCCACACAGACTGTGTGCGAAAGGTGACATGGCATCCCTCGGGCACCATACTGGTGAGTGCTATATGAATCTATGTAGGTGAATCCCGCAATGACCTTGTCTCTGAAGACCACGAGCGGGGCGGACGGACGAATCATTGTATGGGACGTGTCGGGGGACGAACCCAAAGAAATTCGTGTTATTCAGGGTGTCATACCTGCCATCAAGAACCCCAAGTAAGGCAGCATTTTAGTATTGCTCTGCCGTACGTTGATCTCACGGCTTCCCCCAGAGCAGTAGAATTCTTTCATGACTGTTCTGCTATTTGGCATCCTTCTGGAGAATATTTTGTTGTGGCGAGCCGTTCACATGGTTTGTGGTTGTTGAACTCCGTGATTTCCTCCGCACACGTTAACAAGACTACAGACGTGGTCGCAATCTCTAAAGATACCTGGGAGAAGTCATTCGCCTTCACTGATGACAGTGTGAATGGCATGACCACTGCTCTTTCACTTTCAGCGAACGGTAATTACCTTGCGACATCAAGTCACAACGAGGTCTACGTGTGGTCTACGCAGACACGAAGGCTTTTGTTCAAGTGATTCCTTTCAATGTTCTCCTCTCCCAATAACGACTGAATAGCACTGTACTAGGTTTCCAGAACCTACAACCGCCATCGTCACGCAGATGGCCTTCTCCCCCACGGCAAACTATCTGGCATGGGTCCAGTGGGATGGAAGATTCCTCCGCTGGTCAGACCCCATCCCAGCATCATCCCCAGATCCCGTAAAGACAGGCTCGACCTCCACAAACACGCGCATGATACGCAGGTCTGGAACGCCGACACTTTTCGACGACGACGATGCGGTCACAAAACCTGGCGCTAAAGACAAATCAGCCGAAGACGATGCAGCAGAGCTTTATCCCTTTGATAACGACGACTGGATTATTGACGATGTGGGCGGCGCGATGCAGGATGAGCCTGAAGCCGAACGTCCGATAGGAAATGGCTTCGTGAAGGAAATGGGTAAGGAAGCCCCAGTCGCTGTATGCAGGAAATTTCCTGACAATTGTACCAGTGAGCGTCACGAAGGCGCAGCCTCCTTTCCAGCCTGGTTCGACTCCAATGCGAGATAGGAAGCGGTACTTATGTGAGCCATCATCAATGTCTGCATTTTTATTTTTCTGAGCAACCATGTAGGTTATAATATGATCGGTGTCATAGAAGTGACAGACCAAGATACTCACCACATCGTGAACGTCGAGTTCCACGACCGCTCGGCACGCAAAGCATACCACTTTACGGACCATCATAAATATGACCTTGCCACGCTAGGTAAGACCAATGGTTCCATGACGCTCGAATTCTGACCTCAATCTATTCAGGTGAACGCGGCGCGCTGTACGCATGCCAACCGGAAGGCGAGCACCCCGCCCATGTCCGATACAAGCCCTACGGAAACTGGGCGGCGCAAGGCGAATGGACGTACGAGCTTGATGAAGGAGTGAAAGTGCTTGGCATCGCAGCTGGCGGCCCACCCCCAACCAAGTCCCTCCGAGTACTGTCGGACGGCGATATGCAGGGAAATGGAAATGTGGTCATCGCTACGAGCGAGAACGAGCTGACATTTCTGACCGGCACCGGAATCGAGCGGTGCTCGATTGGCCTGGACGGCGACTTCGTGTCTATGGTCGCTGGACCGGAATGGGTGTTCGTGGTCCAGAGAGATGGGGCCACGACTATGGACGGTCAGCCTTTGTCTCTTCTGAATGACTGTTTGCCTGACTGAAGATACTTGTACAGGATCGCAGAATTTATCTGGCACATTGTACGATTTTGAGGAGTTGTATGTTTTGCAAAGTCGTAAACTGCCTATCGCCAAAGATTGTACATTAAAGTGGATAGGAGTGTCTGAAGAAGGCGTAAGTTCAACATCCTATCTTCCCAGTATATTACTGACTGCTCCCAAAGGCACCGGCACTGTATGATTCTACGGGCGTGATGTATATTATGCCCCGCTTCCGCATTCCTCTGCGAGGCGTGTGGGTGCGGATACTGGACACTAACAAACTCGAGCGTAAGAAAGGAAAGGACGAGTCATATTGGCCTGTCGGACTGAGTGGGGAACAGTTTATGTGTTTGATCCTGAAGGTCAGCAGACTCGCCAACATTGGAAAATCGAGACTGACTTGAAGTCCCCACAGGGAAGACAAGACCATCCGGGCTTCCCGAGACCGTTAATTCAGGAACTGCCCATGCGATTACCGTTCCGTGGGAAGGATCCGAAAGACGGCCCCTTGGAAGAACAGTAAGTCAGGATCAACCACACCTAAGAGTCAACGATCCTAACGAGGCTATAGCGTGGCTCGCGAAAACATGTATCTCCAGCTCAGCCGCGACGCCCTCGGCGAAGACCTCGTCACAGACGCCATCTCCAAGCGCGAGCTCGCCGTCGACAAAGAGCTCATCCAGCTCATCCAGACCGCCTGCAAGGGCGACAAGCTCCCGCGCGCGCTCGAGCTGACGCGCATGCTGCACCACATGCAGTCGTTCGACATGGCGATGAAGGTCGCCGAGTTCTACCACCTCGTCGGCCTGCAGGAGAAGATGCAGGCGCTCAAGGACGACCGCGAGGACGAGGACCGCCTCGTGGGCGCCCGCGACCAGCGCCGGCAGTGGCGGCAGGACTATGCGGCCGTCCCACCACCGCGGCTGCCCCCTGCGGACGTCGGACCCTCGCGCACACGGGCGTTCCAGGACTTTGGGCCCCCGCCTGCGATACACAGGCCGGGACTCGCGCGGGCGACGCCTAGCGTTGCTAGAGGTCCTAATGACATTGACTACGACGTGGAAGACCGCTTTACCCCGCCCTCAGACGGTAAGCGAAAACGCGATGAGGAAGACGACGTGCTTCGAGATTCGCAGTCTCCTGACGGCACCAAGCGACGTGCATTGAAGTCCCTGGGGACGGAGACCAGCGGTTACTTGCCCAAACCGAGTGGGTCCTTTCTTTGATATCATCACTCATTTGACTGAATGGCTCGCAGAAACGAATCCGTTTGCGAAGAAAGGGAATACCAACACGGATAACCGCAATCCCTTTGCACGCAATGCCGAGCATAATCAGTCATTGCACAAGAGCGAAAGCTTCTTCGAAAAGGTCGACGCCGCGGAGAGTAGCAAAACTAGAGGTAAACATACGATCTTGCTACCCCGAAAGACGGCTATTTATCTCACCTTCAATTTACACAGGCCCTATAACTGCCCCAAAGAAAGGGCTGCACACAAAGAAAGACACAACACGACAGACAACTCTGTTCGGCCTGCCTTCCGTCCCTGCGCCAGAAGCTCCAAAGAAGAGTCGCAAAAAGAAGGCTGAGGGCGACCAGCCGGGTTCCAAAGCTGCCACGCCCGACTTGACCACCGACGACAATGCAGGGCGGTCCGCGTCGGTAGATGTAGACATGGCAGCGGCTCAAGAGGGCATGGAGACTCAAACGGAGACGCAAACAGACACCCTTGTGGAGACGCAAGAGGATTCTCAGGCTATGGATACGCAGCCGGAGGAGACGAATGTCACAGAGGTGCGTCAGGTGTTGACGATCATTTTGAGTATCGCTAACATGCACCATGGCGGACAGCTCACTGGGAGTCCCGAACCAATCGACTGGCCCGAGTCTCCGGCAAGAGCGACAGAAAATCTCCCTGAAGTGGATGTGAGCGCAAGCTGAGCGAAATATACCTTATGCACCTTCTGGCATCGCATGTATCAATAGAGCATTTGTCCCACATACTTATGTCTGCAATACCATCTCGATTACTGGGTTGAATAAAGTAAGCACGCTGCGTCTATGTCTGTCTGCATGAAGACAACATGTATTCAAGAACGTGTCAACATCATCGTTCTTCCAGAGCTTGGAAGGAGTCGATCGACAAGTCCTACAACAAAGAGTTCAGCGTGACAATGTTGATGATAAGGAGACGATATACGCACACTGGGGGCAAACGGCCAGACCTCGAAGGCACGCACAAGGGTGTCCCACTCCTGGACGGTCAGATGCCTAACCTGTGCGGAGATATCGACCCGCTTCTCCGGCGGAAGTGCTGGATCCGTTATGTGCTTCAGCAGGACTTGAGCCCCAGGTGCTAGGGAACTATGTGTGATGTATGGGATGAGAATCCACCTTTGAGAATCCACCTTGAAAACTTTGAAAGCGGAACATACCTCATAGCATTCTTGAGCGGGGTGCTTTTCAACACGAAAAGACGGCGCAGAACGTAGTCCCACATGTCCAGCTTGCCCCTGCTGATGACCTGGGAGCATCGTCTCAGTATTACGCTTGAAAGGCTTCGAAGATGGGAACTTACCTGGCTTTCGCGAGGAACCGTGTTGACTGCAACGAACGGAGACCCTAACCGCCTGTTCTCGGGTCTTCGAGAAGGACTGACTGTAGCTTTCGGACCGATACGCGTGGGGTGGAAGTGGTCATCGAAAGGCAACAATGCCTCCGGGGGAACAGCGAGACCAAAACCGGCTGTAGCCTCGGCAATGACGCTTAACTTGCACCGTTCTGAGTTTGTCGCTGGAGCTGACACGCGCTGTGAGTTTGATTTAGCAAAACTGAATTATTGAGTGGGAACAGTAGCCGCTCACCCGCCACACCCAGTCACTCATGAGGAAGCTCATTGGGATACGCCCGTATTTGAATAACCAGGAGTTTTCGGGTATATTACGGAAGAGTTGCGCGACGAGCTGCTCTCCGGCGATATTTTGCGGAATATGGGTAATAAAGTGAAGTCTTGGGTGAACTGTTGCGACCAAAAAATGAAGGAACCAAAGCCGGAACTTGAAGAACTCGACTCACTGTTCTCATCCCAAGGTACGGTTTCTACATCTTCGAAGAGACCTGCCTCTTCTAGGTGCCTGTAGGTATCCCATACGAAACCACTGTATTGTACTACCTTGACTCGAGGGTCCACTTTCTCCAAAGGCTACCAGGTGCGCCCGGTTCACATGAGGTGCGAAAGGAGAGATTCTTCAGAGCTCACCTTCAGATACTCCAGGTATGGTGGCCAGTCCTCTAGAATGATTAACTTGCTCATCTGGTCAGGTGGAAGGGTCATAAGTGCTCTGGAAAGGGCGCCAGGCCCTATACGATGCGCTGTCAAGATACGAGTGACGCACATCGTTAGAAATTACTCACCGGGAAACGCCTCTATCACAATCTTCGGCTGATTGGTCCTGGTACGCTTCCCTGTGAGGAATCCCCGCGCAACTTGCGTAGCAGACTCCGGATTCCGGATGGAGATACGGTCTCGTACTCCCGAAGGTGTCGTTTGGAAGTAGGTCCGCCATTCATCGAGAGGAGGCAGAGGCGGCAACGCCGCATATGCAGCTGAGCGCACATATGTGTGGTCCGGCCTCACAGAAACCGGCACGTCCTGAGCCGGAGACCTCTCTGTGTGGTCGCTGCTGGCACTCAAGGTCGCCTCTCTGGTTGACGCATTATTGAGGGGTTGCGACGCGTCAAAGCGAGGCGCGGCAGAGCCCTCGTCGACGACCTTGATCTTCTTCGAACGACTGCGCGGCTTCTTGGCATCGCCGGGTGCCCTCGGTGGACGACCTCGTCTTTTGACTACCACAGGTTCTTCAAATGTAGGTACAGGGCCAGGCTGTGAGGAGTCGCCGGAGGTGTACCACCTGCGCGGCAGAGAGCGTGCATGCCTGTGCAGCGAACAGGATGAACGTGCCGCTGTAGACGATGCTCGGAGGAGGGAAAGAGACATGAGTTCTGCTATGCTGACTAATTGCATTTCGTATGTTTCGCGCTCGTCATGTGCCGTCGCGCGGTATGGTCGTGACTTCGAATCCTTCACGCGCACGAGTCCGCGCACTTCGACTGGGGGAATTAATGGCATTTATACCGTTGGTCCTAAAATACAATATGACACGCGAATATCTCTGTAATTCGAACTCATGACCCCAAACTCTCGAGTGAGTCAATCCTAAGGAATCATGGTCACAGAATCATCTCCACGACTATGCGGTCGCTTCTCCACCTCCCGTGATTCATCTTTCCCTGCCTCGCTATCAACATCTCGCTTCCAAAAGAATCTCGGCTGGATAATGTCCACTATTTCCGGACAGGGGCTCTCGAGCAGGATGCCAGTCCTGAGCTGAGTCACGGTGTTGACTGCGACGTAAACCCAGAGGACCAAGGTCAACGCAGCGAGGAAGGCCCCGTATACGCGGAAGAAACCGACGTCCAAAGTTCTGTATAGGTTGATGGTCTGTGTGGCGTATACACCCTGCCGCAGGAAATCAGCCTGGTGGACGGACGCGAACAAGATAAGACACATACCATAGGGAAAATGGTGCTCCAGAACGGCAATCTAAACGGAATCCTTGTGGTCCGTACTTCGGCTTGTACCCAGAGAAGAGAGCACACAAGCCACAGAGTGGTCAGCGACCAGAGAACGAAGCTAAGCCCCACGCAGACAGCGTAGATGACTTCTCCGACTTCCCCGTTACCCAGGAAGGGCGACGCTGATTTTCCCGCGACGGGAAGTAAGGCTTGGAAGTTCTGGCCGATGTACAGAATGGAGACGCCGGCCTGGGAGAACGCGGCGACGGGGAGTATGGTGGAAAGGACGGCGCCTCCTTTAGGCTGGCCATAAAAAATGAGTCGAACGAGATATATCGACATCGCCATGAGAGTTAATGATAGGCCGATCGATGTCAGGAAAACGGTGAATGTAGCGGTGAGGAGCGCATCGCCTGGAGAGTACGGCTGTAGTGCTGTCGCTAATGTGCCCCCCGAAGAAGAGATGACGGTGAGAGGAACAAATGGTAGGGCTAGCGTGGAACCCATAGTCTCGAACGAATGCTCCTGTGAGGTAGTCCTGCGTAGATGGGGAGTCAATATCAAACTCTTCAGAAAGCATTCTGACTCTACTCACATGATATGTATCATCCCCCAGCAACATATGCATGAAATTGCAACGTCGAGCCACCAGAATCCCCATATTGTGTACAAGAATCCCTTCCCGCCAAAACCATACTGAGTGTGCAATAAGTTGACGCACACATTGATCAGGGTCGCCGCGCCCATCGGGAATGTCGCGACATACAAGCTATGGACAGGGTGATGGATCATAATGGACCAGATACTTGGGAACATCAAGTATCGAGCGATACTGATGGCCGTGAATAGGATGAAGATCGTTAGATTGAGGAAGAAGAAAATGGCGGCGAACGTCTTGAACGGCACGGCTGATCTGTCGTATGGGAAATTCGTGAAGAGATTGGACACAATCCCGGTGCCTAGTAGACGAGGTCAGTCAAAACTGTCTTCGACGCGCTGGCTAACGAGACCTACCCATTACTACCGAAAACCAGGCCGTCGTGAAATTCCTGGAAGGTTCTTTAGTTCGGTAAGACGAGTAAGATAGCATGTATATTACCTGACAACATATTTCCAGCTTGGTTTAGATTTACCGATTGAGGCTGGATTTCCTGACATGAATTGCTTGATTTCAGGAGGCACGACAACCGAGGATGAGAAGTCTCCGAGGTTTATAGACGAAGAAAGAGGGTGAATGGAGTACGTGACCTGGCAGGATGGGGAGAAAGCACTCCAAGAGTCAGGATACTTTATATGTGGGATTCCACTGGCTGACTATGGCCGCAGACATTCCGTGGAGAGACCGCATTTCTCAACAAATGTGCTAGGAGAGAGGTTGGGGTGTGTCATGCACGGCGCAAGGCCGAGGCATGCCCGATGTCCGGGACCCTAACCTGAAAATGGCCCCGCGACGCGCTTGGGACGCGACGGCTCTCGCAAAGGCGCCCAGTCTGAGCATGCCTCAGCACTCGCTCTCACCGCAGAGGGCTGCTACTGCCCGCCATCGTCTATCTGTCTCCTCATCAACGAACTCTTCAGTACGCCGTAACACAGGCAGCAAATACCCTCGCTCGGTTCGTCGGTCGCGCCCACGTCACCGTCGCAAGTCCTCCAGCCGCAGTGCAGACCACGCGGATGTCTCGTTCTCGTCTAGCTACTTCAGCGACAATGACCTTGACCTCGGAGAAGAGACGGACAGAGATGAGCGGCCCTACCCTGGCTTTGCGGATGACATGAGTCCCTCTCAGTTCAATGTCCTGACGGATTCGCGTTCCATCTCCGCACGGGAAACGGAGAATGGGAGAAGACCATTGACCTACGCCTCGCTTCCTCCTACTCCCATCTCGTCATCTCCTCCGCCAATATCTGCTCCTCCACCCAGTATTCCCCCCGATATTCCAGAAGACTACGATGTGCCGTTTTCGTTATGGGACTACTTGCGAGAGGAACTGCTAGCCACGGATTTCGATTCTCACCAAGAATTGAAATGGGAACGGGTCAGCAACTTCCTTGCTATTCCTATAGCAATGGAGAAGGTGCGTTCTCGGATATTTCAACTGTCCCAAAATTCTTCTCACGTTGAGCCTCTGCAGATTATGTCCTTTGGCTTCATCCTGTGCTTTGACTCATTCTTGTATACATTCACGATCCACCCCATCCGCTCTGTGCTCGCTTTTTGTCGCTTGATCTACAATTTTATCTGGCGTACCGGGAAAGCATTGCCACCATCCCAGAAAGCCGACATTCTAAGGACACTACTGCTAGCTTGCTCAATCATGATCCTCTTCCCGCTCACAGACGCCAGCAAAATATACCACTCTATACGCGGGCAGGATACAATCAAGCTCTACGTCATATTCAACGCACTAGAAGTAGGCAGCCTTTCTCTGCCCTTCTTTTTGCAGGGGTTGCCGACTCATGCTAATCACGCCGATTCATACTTTCTGCGTCGTCCGTCAAGATCGCAGATCGACTGTGTGCTTCCATTGGCCAAGACATCATCGACTGTCTTTTCTCGCGCTCTACGCTTCTGCTACTGTCGCGAAAAGCACCTTGGTCAGCGCACACGCTCCGACCAGTGATTTTCTTCTGTCTTGCAACTCTATACATTGGTATGTCAGTGCCCCTCATATTTCCTGTGCATATCGCTGAGGTGGGATTTGCAGTGACGCATGCCCTTGTCATGGTGTATCAGCTACTTTGCTTGAACGTCGCCATCAACTCCTACGACAACGCCTTGCTCTCCCTTCTCATGTCGAATCAATTCGTCGAGATCAAGGGTAGCGTCTTCAAGAAGTTCGAGAAGGATAATCTCTTCCAGATAACCTGCGCCGGTAATGGCAGCGTTGTCTCTCGAGCAATAAATACTGAAAATACCTCTGCAGATATCGTTGAGCGTTTCACGCTTGGCCTTATGCTCTTCTTCGTCGCCTTCCGGAACTTGATCGAGCTGTCAGGCTCAGAGTTCGATTTCTCAGAGGGTGCGTTCCTGCCTAAGAGCTTCGGCATATTCAGTGGAGGAATCGCGGGTAACGTGCTCTGGACGATATCCTACGTACGACCGTTTATTCTGTACATTGCCCACACTCTGACCTTGTTGGACCACCGCAGCCCGTTGTGACTGTCATGATATCAGAAGCACTCGTCGACTGGTTGAAGCATGCATTCATTACCAAGTTCAACCACATCCGGCCTTCGGTCTACGAGCGGTACACTGACGTCCTATGCCGCGACCTTGCTAGTGGCAGTCGTCTCGGATCGCGCAAGGTTAGTCGAAGTTTCCGTGCAACGCTTGTCTTAAACCTGATATACGATCGCGTAGCATACCTATGTTGACCAATCGCCCCTCGTCGCTCGGCGCCTCGGATTTTCGTCTCTACCCCTCGTTGTCCTTACCATCCTCATCGGCTCACAAGCGATCAACCTGCTCATACTGTCCATACCTGTGCACACGCCGTCTGTCTCAGAAGGTATCAAGGCAGCTGGCGTTGTAGGTGCGGGGATCGCTGGTACGCGCTGGTGGGAATGGGCCGGGTGGGAGGAGTATATCCGAAATGGCATCGATTGGGAAGTCGTGACGAGCTGGGTGAAATGGGGGACCGTGGGTCTGACATTTTGGATGTGGTACGTCGTTGAGTCTTCTCCACATCACGTGCCAAGCGGTGTTTACGTGTGGATGTGGGGCAGCTTCGTAGTCATCAAGGTCATCATGGGAGTGAACCTCGTCAGCTATGCGACGAGGCGGCGAGCGGGCATGGAGGCGCGTGAGATTGCGGACACGGTGAATGACTTTGGACGCGATCCTATTGGCGAGGGGCGGGAGGAACAGGTGCGTCTTCCCATTTCACCGGCCCAGTCTTACTCTGACCATTACCTCCTGGATGCAGAAATACAATCGCGAGCTCAAGACTCTGCTCGATAGCAAACGAGACAACGCGTCTCCGACCGCAGAGATTGGCGAGAGAGATACATCTGGTCGGCCAGACACCAGTAGTGATGGGAAGAAGAGGAGACTGAAGCTTGAGGAGCTCACGCGGTTTACGATGGTGAAGCGGATTTGGTGACGATTCGAGACCATGCATTTTATCAGGACGCCCAGAGTGAGTAGGTCTCAGTAAGTAGTAAATGCCCACTCACTCGGAACTTAAGGTGGTCTGGGGTCGGCTGGTGTATGTGGCCAGATGCGAGATGTCACCGGCTGTTGTATTGCAGAGGTATGAAACGGCGGCTTTTGTGGGTGGCCCTCGGGGTCGGCATCGGCCCCGGCGCCCCTTATGCCTGCTTTCCCTTACCGATACTGACATGCGTCTCAACGACACTGTCATTGTGAATGAACGTCGAATACAACCTGGAGGTCGGTTGAATTGTGTCTGAACCATACAAACTTTTTGTGAAGCAGGTCAAGTAATCCTTCTCAAGCTGCCGGTGCTGTGCATGTATCTCCGACACGGACTACCAATTTGGGCAGAACTTCAGGCACATCTCAAAATTACAGGCTCGGCCCACAGGCAATCATCCACTTGCACTCCAGATCGCACGTTCGCCGCGTCTGTCGGCATCTTCGCCTACTGCTACTGCTGCCGCATCGTCGTAAGTGGGTGAAGCGCTGACGTATTCTCAGGGATCCAGCGTCAAGGCCTTGCGATATGATCTTCCGCGTTACCATCGAACCAGCCATGCCTCTGTGTGAACAGCCCATGTCCGCAGCCCATTCGTGACGTGACACCCTGCGCGTGTGTGCGGCAGTCAGTGGCGTCCCGATGCAGCGGCGGTCACGCTCCGTCACGCTGCCGTCTTGGACACTGTGCGCTCAGGTTCTTTGCACACTTCGAATTTCCTTTGCCGGTAGGACTCATCTTCGCGGCGAGACTGCTCACCACCTCTCCAGACGCGAATTGCAGTGGCTTGGTGAAATGGTTAAAAGGACGGCGGCGAAGGCCATGGAGGATTCAGAACACCAGCTCTCTGCATCTCCTGCATCCGCAAACACACTTCCGACTAACTTCCAACCCAACAAACCAATCAACAACCTATAAATAATGTCTCCCATCTCTGCCCCCGCCAAGGTCCTCGTCACTGGCGCGAACGGATTTGTCGCGACGTGGCTCGTGAAGACCCTTCTGGAGAAGGGGTACACAGTCCGCGGCACGATCCGGTCCGAGAGCAAAGGCGCCCACCTGCGGAAGATCTTCAAGGCCTATGGCGACAAGCTCGAGCTTGTCATTGTCCCAGACATCACTCAGGTAGTCAATCATTCACCGGTCCCGAGCTTGCAGTACATTTACTCTTCTACTCTCCTCCAGGAAGGTGCCTTCGATGAGGCTGTCAAGGGCGTCGATGTGGTCGAGCATACCGCTTCGCCTTTCCATGCCAAGGCCACGGATCCTGATGGTCAGTTGCATTACAATTCTCATATGTATACTGAGTTCTCAATATTTCCCCGCAGACATGATCAAGCCCGCTGTCAGCGGCACGGTCGGCGTCCTTGAGTCTATCAAGAAATACGGGTAAGTCTTCATCGAGTTTCCAGCTTCCCTGTATGTATCGACGACTTGGTATGATAGGACCTCCGTGAAGCGCGTCATTGTCACGTCTTCCGTGGCCGCCATGGTCAACCCTTTCAACACCGAGCGCGTCGTCACGCTCGACGAGAACTCCTGGGACGAGCCTGCCATCACGTTCGTCAAAGAGCACGGCAAGAACTCGCCGCCCGCTCTGTGGTACCTTGCCTCCAAGACTCTGGCTGAGAAGGGTAGGCTTAGTTTCATTGATGAAGACCATCTGGGCACGTACTCACGAGCGTATCACAGCTGCTTGGAAATTCGTGGAAGACAACAAGGGGAGCATCTCGTTCGACCTTGTGGTCCTCAACCCGCCCTACGTTTGTTCTCATTTCACCCATACCAATCCCATTCCTGACTAACTCCTACCACAGGTGTTCGGCGTTCGTAAAATTTTCTTGGCCTTTTGCATCATGTTGAGCTAACACTATGCTTCACATAGCCGTCCCTCCTCGAAGTCCACTCCGCGGCGGACCTGAACGAGTCGCTGGAGGAGCTGTACTCGACTGTCATCAAAGGCAACCCTCACTTCATCCCCGAGGTGCCGCACGGCTTCATCGACGTGCGCGACCTCGCCGAGGCGCACGTCCGTGCTGCCGAGAAGGCCGCCGCGGGCGGGAAGCGTCTCATTGTTTCCGGAGGCAAGTCGTTTACCACTCGTTAACGAATCGCTTCTCACATGACATATCTTGATGTAGGATCCTACCACTGGCAGGACCTCAGTACGTACATTCTTTTTTCATCAATTTTCCGCGACCTGATAGCCTTTCTTTCCACAGCGGACATCGCCGTGTCGCTCAACATCATCGAGGGGATCCCGAAGGGTAACCCGGGCGCAGGAAAGCCGATCTCAGCTGGACTTACCCTGAAGAGCGAGAACACGAAGGAGATCCTCGGCATGCAGTTCCGCCCCCTCGAGGAGGTCATCCGGGATGTCCTGACGGACCTCAAGCAGAAGGGTGTGGCTTGATTGTCGATAAGGCGAAAGGATATCATTTGTACACTATGTAGAATTCGATGAGACGACGTGTGTATACATCTATGAGCACCACTTTGCACCAATCTCTGGCTGTGGATTTTGGATTTCTAGATTTATAACGCCAGAATAGAAGAAGCTCGGGAATCCAGGATGATCCATCTGATCTTCAATCGCCCGGTCTATTTGACTGAGATGGTGGATGGCAATCGCAACGCTCCGGCCTACAACGAGGGCTCGAACTCAACTTGACTTGCTGAAGCTAGTGATACTAATGTGCCTGCAGGAACCCGACAAGTCTCGCCCTCGATCCTCAACGACAGGGCAGCCACACTCTACCGCAGTGACCAGTCAGTGAGCCCCCGGAACGGCATAGCCCGCATGGAGGTCGAGCACGATACCCTTCTCCGCCAGACGTTTCGACCAGTCCTCCCACCCCGCATTGCCATTGATCCCAAGATACCGCTTCCCGCCTCTGGGAACCACACACACCCTGCGCAGCTGCGGAAAGTCGCCCTCCAGCAGATCCCCGACGAGCGCGTCGATGAGCGCGGTGTCGTGCCGCCCAGGCGTCCGCATGCAGTCGATGGTGAACGACGTGAGCGCCGGGTGCCCCACCGCGGGATCCGGCCCCTGCTGCGCCACGCCCCGCGCGGCGACGGAGAGCTCGCGCAGGCTCGGGAAGCACGCCAGGAAGTCGAAGACGGCGCGGAGCCGCGGGAGGTCCCACGCGACGGTCGTGTTGAACGCAAACGAGACCACCTTCGCATTCAGCGCGTCGCGCGCGAGCGGCGCCCGCGCGAACGCGTCGACCGTCTCGCCGAACGCGTGCACGGGCGTGACGTGGACCTCGTCCAGCGCGGGCAGCTCGAGCGCGGACATGCTGCGCACCATGAGCAGGAGGCGGTACACGGGCCAGGAGACGACGAGCGTGCGGAGGCGCGCGGCGCGGAGCGCGCTGAGCGCGACGGTCTCGAGTGCGCGTGTGATGTTCGGGCTGTACGACGTGAGCTTCGGCGCGGCGAGCGATTCGAGCTGCGGGAATGCCGTGAGGGCTTTGGCGAGGACTCGCCACAGCGCGCCTACGACAGACGCGTGCGCCCACCGGAAGTCGAGCGAGCGGAGGCTGGCGCTGGACGCGCCGAGCGCGTCGAGGATGCGCGGTACGGAGGCAAGCGTGACGGCCTGCATGCCGCAGGAGAAGACGACGAGGCGCGGGGAGTGCGCGAGGATGCGTAGGATGTTCTGCTCCACACTCGATCCTTCGGGGAGTGTGCCGCTGATGAGACCTCTGTGCATGATCTGTGAAAGCAATTCGGGGTGCTCGCGGATGTAGAGTTCGCGTAGGAGCGCGCCGCGGGGTGTAGCGCTAGCATCATGTTCCTCCACTTCCGCCTCTGCATGTGAGTCGCGGGCCCGGACAGGTTGCTTGGTTTCAAAAGCTTGTGCGACCGCTGCAAGCTGATCCGCGCCGTAGATGACGACCACCTCGTGTAGTATGGGCAGCGCGAGGCGCCGCCAGCTCTTGCAGACGCACGTGGCGGTGCGCCTCGTCTGCATCCACGCCTGGGTGTCATCTGGTCTGTACATCATGTAGTCGTCCGCGAAGGGTTCGTTGGCGATGTCGAGCGTCGCAGGCCTGTCCATGGACATCAGCGCGCGCAGTATGGCGGCCCATAGTTCGAGAGGAAGCGCAGGCATTGGGTACTAGAGCTCAGAGTGCTTGGTTTGCAATTTGTCGAGGTTCCTACCGCGGCGTTATCTGGAGATCTGTCCACGATGCGTGAGATTCGACGCTCTGTCGGCGATGAGGGGCATAAGCAGCGTTACCTGGGTCGTTGGCCGCCAATAAGCAACTTGAGTAAGTATGCGCGATGTCGCCGACTCGGATGGCGAAGTCGATTCGGATGGGGGAGTGCAAGCTTGACCCTGCAGCAGCAGGCTGCCGCGGCTGCGACTCACGATAGGCGCCGCGCACGAGGCGCATCGAGTCCCGAATCTCGAATCTCGATACGGCACCTCGTTCGCCTCTCCAGACCGGGGAACCGAGCTCGAGGCACACAGCGGCAAGACGCAAGATGACTCGGACGTCCTCGGACTGTCCGTGTAATTTCTGCACATTCTTCCCTTCGAGCTCTCGCAAAACAAGCTTGATGAATAAGAACGCGTCCACGACTATCGGCCTCCCCAGAAAATTTCGAGGCTCGGGGGCTCGGAAGTGCGAGAGAGGGCGTCGTCTCCGTCTCCGAGTCGGCGCACGGGCGCTCAGACTCGGGGTTAGGCCTTAGAGGTGCCGAGGCGCCCGGCGGGTGGCGCGCGCTCGGCATCGCGCTGCCGCACAGTCGCCGCCTCATAATTGTGGTGCCGCTGAGCTGAGTCATTGTGGCCACCCCGAAAAAACAAAAACAAAAAGGCAGAGAAAAAAGACGAAGGAAAAAAGGCAGAGGATAGGTGCTGCGGCCTTAGCAGCGGGAACGGCACGGCGCACAGTTCCGAGCAGGAGCTTATCAGAAAGTGTTGACAAGGCGGATTTGAGTTCCATCGACCAATCATTGAAGCGGGCGTCGTCAGCAATCCACGAAGTAATACAGAAGGCTCGAAGGTAACGCTTCGAACACAAATAATCCGTACAGTGGCAGTACAGTAGAGTGCACTACAGAGGATAGAAAGTGTAATTAACTTACACACAAGGGAAGATATACGTATACATATCCGGCAGAACTAAGACGGGATAGTCGAGCAACAAGTACGCATGCGTGCAGACGGACGATGGACGGTGGACTGGGATGTGTGGGAGTAAGATCAAGAAGCGTCGTGTCTGTCGCTGCCGCCAGGAACGGACAACTAGGTCATTAGTGGAGTATGGAATAGAATGGCGGGCGACGTCCACGTGTATCTAGGTCGTCTATCACATGCGTGTAGGCTAAGTGGGGTATCGCAGTGGAAGATACTAGGGAACATCTACGCGGTGTGCTCCACGGGAGGATCACTGACGCAAGCACTTGAGAAGTGCGTTCGCGCCGTCGAGACCGAAGCCGTCCTCGGAGGGATAGCATACGTAAGAGGGCATATGTTCTGACCTGAACTTGTTCTGCGCGCGGACTCCGGTCAGCGTCTAGCGGCGGCCGAGAAGAAGGACGATAGCGTACCCTGAAGTCACCACGCTTCGTAAGACCCGTCGCGCCGACGATCTTGTTGTATGTCTTGCTGAGCCAGGTGATCTTCCACCCGCCCAAGTTGTCGACAGGAATGAGCTTGTCAGAAGCAGAGACGCCGAAGGTGACAGTGATGCGGCCCTCTCCGATATGGTGACTGTCAGTCTCCGTCTCCGAAGGCGAGGTTGGGCGAGACGAGTCCGATGACCTGCGCGAGCTAGAAGGACCGCTCACTTCGGACGAGGACATAGAATCGGAGGGTGTGCTCTCTGAAGTCGTAGCAACATTCTCGACGAGCTCCGGCGGCGCTTTGTCCGTCGCGTTGCCACGTAGGACATGCATGTCATCCTCCGGATGCTGCCACATCAGGAGACCAGACTCCTCCTGAATATGGCGGATGTCAGCAGAACGGGGGTCAAGGTGATCTACGCTTTCGAGATCTTCCATGACACTGTAGATCAGTTTCTCTGACGTTCCGCGTGGTGCAGACGGGAAGGAGACGGCGTTCTTGATCTGATAGCAGTGAGGGTGGATGGGGGATAGGATGAGGAGTCCAACAATCTATGATAATGCGATTAAAATCGAATAATGATGATAAAGGAAGGGACCGTACCTTGCCCTCGTGCTCGGCGACCCAATAGCGGCGATGCTCGAAGTCAAGCCACGGCTGGAAGGACGTCTGCGACAAACCGTCAGGAGAGGGACGAATGGTAGCCATGAAAGACACGCACCGAAGCGATCTGGATGCCCAAGCGCGATTTCTTCCAATCGTGAATACCGCGGTCGACCTCCGCCTTGCGCTCATCTGTCCATTCATCCGGCTTGACTTCCCGGATTTGGACGTGAGCGCGCTCCGCACGCCTGAGGTTCTTCTTGAGATCCTTGACGGTGGACCCCCCGCCGTCGGCGTTGGCTATCTCGACGACATGCTTGGGCTCGAGGACGTCCTCGACGATGCAGCTGAGGGTGCTCCAGTTGAACCGAGTGTCCTTGCCGAGGATGCGCTCCATGTCGGCGTCGACGCAGAGCCAGATTGGGCGCAGCTTCTGCGACTTGGCCCATTCGACGAACTGCTCGGCGGTAGGTTCTAGGGCAGAAGGGTCGGAGACGAGAGGGTTGCCCCATGCAAAGACGAATGCGCCCGAGCGGAGGTAGCCCTGGACAGGGGTAAAGGAAGATTGGGGGATGGGCTTAGAGGGGCGCCAGAGCTTGTAGCGCCCGAACTCTAGCCATGCGGTAGCGGATGAAGAGCCATAGGAGGCGATGAGGTCGGCAACCTGAGCCTTCTCGGCGGCAAGGGATTCGTCGGCGTCGTTCGCGGCGTCAGCGTCGGGGGAAGGGGGGATGAACTCGGGAGATGGTGGCCGATCAGGACCTTCCGCGCTGCTGGCGTTGTCGGTGGAGGGTTTTTCTTCAGAAGAGGATTCTTCAGGTGCGATGGTACTAGGAGGCTGATCAGTGGATGTCTGGTCGGTGTCGGAGGGGGGCTCCTGAGGGGGCGTTGGGGCGTCGTGGTTGTGCTTCGACTTGTGGGGAACGACCTTGTGTAGGGCAGCGCGAATGGACGGCATGGCTGGTAGGATAGAGAGAATAACGGAATAGACTAATCCGGGGAGCTTTATAGTCTGCAAATCAAATCGTGGTTCGGCAGCGTCAGCGGTCCGCCATGGTGCGATGACGTCAGCCTCACTGCGTCCTCGCTCCCCGCTCACGTCCCAGCTCCTTCAGTCGTGTTCTGTACCCAACAAGCTCGACCCTGCTCACATACAGTTCGCGAAAATTGTACTTGTCCGACTCAAAGCCGTCGCTCTCCATCCAGTCTCTGCGCCCGCGTACGTGGTCTCTGTGCCGTGCCGGTGCCTGGGTCTAGTGTTGTCTAGCCTCGACAATCTTCACCCTGGTCCTAACCACAAAGGGGGGTTCGGCTCTCCGGGGCTTGCCGTCGGAAACCCACTGCAGACAAAGTGTCTCCATCCTCATCAACATGGGATGCGGCGTGCATCATAGATGACATGGAGGTGCATACGGTTATGGCACTCCAATTTGCGGAATTAAGGAGTGTGCCGGCAGGGAGACGGAGCAGGGAGTATGAAGGTCCAGAGGGAGGCTATGACGAGGGTGGTCACGTGCGAGTAGTGGAACGATTGGCGGTTTGGAGTAGGCCGGTCTTGCCATTCTCCCACCGAGTCTGCGCTTTCTCTCAGGCGCTCTGGCCTATATGTATCGCCATCTCCTCTAAATCGTCTCTAACTTTCCCCCATGTACGACAAACACCCCGTATACCCTCACCAGAAGGATCTCTTCTGGGCGTATGAGCCCTGGAAGACCCTATATGTCCTTCAGCGCATCATAACCACTCTTCTCCTCGTTCCGTGCTGGGTTGTCTATTATGGCATTCTCCCCCGTTCATTTCGCCCACGCCCATCTTGGTCAATAAAGCAGATCATCGTCGTCAAGTTCACCAAACGTATCTACAGGGTCACTGAAGTAGCCGGCGTCACCTGGGGCACACGCGACCCGACCAAAGAACCAGAACCTTCATCACTCCACGAGACTCGATTTGCCTGGGTCCCGCCTCTTCCCAAGGATCTCACCGCAGGTATAGTCGATGATGACCAGGTTCATTGCAAGAAGGTCGGCACCTACATCTGGCCCCGCGACCCTCCGGCTGCACTACACACTTGCCATCTCCGCCGTCCCGAAAAGCCCCAGCAGCATCACATTCAGATCGTCACCTCGCCTACAGAAGACGACAGCTCTTTACCGCCCTCCTACAACTCAACCCCTGATACCCGGCACCTGAAACTCAACACAAATCTTACGCCCAAGTTAGACAGGGATGTAGAGGCCGAGGCCGCAGATGTCTGTCCCAAGATGATTGGCATCTACCTGCACGGCGGTGGCTACTGTCATATGTCTGCTCACGAGAAGTCTGGGACGTCGCGCATACCCCGTCGTTTAATGAAGGTGCGCTTCCGCGACCTCTGAGACGCTTCCGCAGCTCCTAATTATGCTGTGCAGGACAACCTCTTCCAAGAGATACATGGTATGTTCGCAGACTTCTACGCGGTGAACTTGTTACTTACTCTGCATCAGCTGTCGAATATCGCTTGCTCCAGCACGCACCTATCCCTGGCGCCATCCAAGATGCCGCTGCCGTTTATGCGCATCTCGTCACTCACCACCTCGGCGCCACGAAAGGCCCCGACGGCAAGTATCACTACCCGGACATCGCCCAACCCTACCACACGCATTCAGCCACTTCACCTACGGTCGCAAACCTCGACAGGCAGACCTCCCCGGAGCAGATACTCCTGCCCGAAGGGAGGCCTGGAGTCAGTCGCAGCCCAAGCAGCAAACGCGCTCGACCTGTATCTCGGGTCAGCGAAGAAGACGAGCCTCCGAATCAGGCCGGCGAGGATGGGCTGAAGAGAAATGTGACATTGTCTGGCAATGATGCCGATCCGGCGGAAGATACCAAGGATACCCAGCATCGACTTAGTGTAGCCTCAAGGCTACGGACACCTACGCAGAGACCTAAAATTATCCTGATTGGCGACAGTGCGGGCGGGAACCTCGTTCTTGCTCTTGCGCGTTGGATCAGAGACGAGGGCGTATTGCCCCCGCCTGACGGTCTCCTGCTGCTGTCGGTGAGCTCACTGTCTCGCCTGCCTCCGTCGCCATGACTGACGATATCCCATCGCCTCTTCCCCAGCCCTCCTGCGATCCCTGTAAGCTTCTATTTTTTGCCATTCTCGGTTCTCATACTCACCGACACGCGTCCACCACAGCCCATACACTTCCCCAAGTGCCCGCATCCCGCCGTCCCCGGCCCCACGCGGACACCGACTACCTCCTCGACACCCCCGAACCCCGCGCGCTCCTCCAGCGCACCTTCCTGGGGCGCCACCCAATCGAGATGGTGTACTCCCCATACGTCTCGCCCGCGTCGGAGTGGGTCCTCTCCGTGTTCCACGCGGAGGGCATGGCGGACCTCGAGCCGCTCTCGCGCATGGACACCGCGTGCGACACGCGCGACTACCGCGAGCACGGCGACCGCCCGACGCCGCCCGCGCACACGCCCTCGACGAACCCGTACATCCACGTCCCGCCCGGCATGGGCCTCTTCACGGAGTTCCCGCGCGCGATGATCGTCGTCGGCGACGCGGAGCGCCTCGAGCGCGAGGTCGTGGCGCTCGAGAAGGGGCTTGAGCGCGACGGCGTGCGCGTGCGCATGGCGTGGGCGAAGGACGCGGTGCATGATATCCTTATGATGGCCCATTGGGACGAGAAGGTCAAGGAGGGCGTGTGGACCGAGATTGCGAAGTGGGTGCGCGAGGTGCTCGATGAGGACGATTGATCTCTTTTGCGTTTAGCATGGACAGTGTGAAGTGAAAACTTGAAGCATAAAGAAATAGGCTTTGTTGCATTCGAGATACGATGCGGCCTGGCTACATACGCTGTATAATGCGGACTTGGTAAGATACCGTAGTAGAGCAGTGTTTATTTCTATAATCTTGTGTTATTAGACCGCCCGTTGTATAATGCTCTGCCTGTATGAATCACTCACATATGCTTTGTTTTGTTTTTAGAGCTTCACTGCGATAGTTGGATATGGAGATTCCGCCAGTTCCCGTGTTCACTCCGGGGGACGTCCGCCAAGCACACGCTAACCATGCGTCCTGCTATCTGCTCATCTGCACGTCTGTTCCTGCTCCGGAAAAGTTCGACAACTACGCAATTTGAGCTAATTCAAATCGGCTACTGCGCTTCCGTAAGGCCAGCTGCCGTACGGACGATAGAAAGCCGGATGTAGGTTTTGAACCTGTCAATCATTCTAGTATTCTACGAGCACTGCTCACGGAGCACTGGCGTTTTGGGGGCAGCCGGCGCTTGGATGCCGGAGCTCCTCCACGCTTGTGATGTTCTGCACACCCACCGCATATTCTGCTAGACAACATCGAAGGTTGCCAGTGCTGGTTTGAAGTATGTATTCGGGGCAAGTTCGTCCCCGAGATGGCCGTTGTTTGTCCTGTGTTAGGGTGTCGCGAGCCTGCGTCCAGACCCACGGTAACATCTGTACCATGACATGTCTGCCCCAGCACAAAACCACGCCCTCTATGCCTTCACTTCCTCTGGAGTTATGGAGGATCATCCTTCGGGAGCTCACCTACGAACCTCATGTTCTCGCAACATATAGCGAACCATACGCAAAGGATTTCAGCGACTACTGTCTGGAAGACACCCGGGCCTGGAGGCAAAACAAGTGCAGGGCCGTGCTCGTCTGCAAAACCTGGCGGCAGCTCGCGCTGCCCTTCCTCTACGAGGTCGTGATCCTGCAAGACGAGGTGCAAGCCCAGAAGGTCCTCGAGGTCGTCGCCGCGGAGCGGCCGGACGCAGACGGTGGGCGCCGCGGTGCGTTCGTGCGGCAGATCCTCATCCGCGAGAAACTGGGCGAAGTCGCGACCATCCTGCACGACGTGTGGGCGTCCTCCCTCGTCTCGCGCATCGCGTCGTGCTGCCCGCGCATGGCCATCTTCTCGTGCCGCCTGCGCATGGCCCCGCACCAGGCCATCTGCTTCTACGTCTTGCTCGGCTCGCTCCGCGACGCGCGCAGCCTCCGCAAGCTCGATTTTGGGTCCGGCGTCGTACAGTCCGCGTATGGGATGGCGGAGATACTGTCCAAGGCGGTTGCGGCGTTGCCGTATTTGGAGACGCTGGTCGTGCCGAGGTTCACTGACTGGGAATGCAGACAGGACGAGCTCTTGCGGTTACTTGCCATGCCAGAGATCCCCATGCGCGCGGCACATCTTCGGACACTTGTCGTTTCCTGGCAGGGATACGTGTTCATCTCCCACCGCGCAACCCCGTCGGATGTCCCTGCGCTCGAGGAAATATATATCACCCCCCTGTTCTACCGAGCACCGTCGGCGGCGACATTCACCTTTCTCAGGGACCAATTGCCTGCACGGAGAGACATGCTGAACGCCAAGGTCGTCTCCTTCGCCTTCGCCCACAATCTCCTCCGGTGGGACACCGCGATGCTGCAGGCGTGCTTCGGCTTCCTCGCGCTCTTCCCGAACTTGCGCACAGTCTCTGGTATCGCGCGCAGCATAGCTGTCCCGGAACAGCCGCTCGATCACCCAGCATTGTCGTCGGTGTCCGTGTTTCCTGTGTACTACCCGGCGGCAGCGGCGGATGCAACTGACAGCGACAAGGCGGACGCGGCGATTATTTCTCTTGTCGGTCATGCCATCGAGGTCCTCCTTATGGGCAGATTCCCTCGATTACGGACCGTGCATGTTGTTGGGCATAGAGCCGACGCCCTCAAGAGAGACGAGCGCCAGACGGAAGGATGGGTGGAGCAGTTGAAGGCGAAGGGGATTACTCTCGAGCTTCCCCGTTCTTGCTCGTGAGCCCATTGGCGTTGGAGGGGATCTGGATTTGGACTTGGGGAGACACGGTTGTTGCTCATGTGCTATGAAAGTCGTCATGTCTATAATTTCGGTTGGTACGTCGGTACATCCTTTGTTTGTGTGCACCATGTCTGACGACCTTCTCCTTGCGGTAGCTGAGATGGACAGACTATATCTTTATATTGTAACATTCAAATGACGGCCCGAACGAATAACACGATACCCTACGTTCAATATACCTATGTCGCATTGAATGCAGAACTTGAGTAGCTCAAATGTACTATGTTTCTTTGCAGCGACTCGAGGGCGAGGCTGACCATTGTACTTTTTTTCCAGGCTGAAGTGGGACTCCAGGGTCGTCGATACAACGCACCCTGACCATGCGCCTTTGCACCTCGCTTCGAAACCCCAATATGAGAATACACGCCAAGCAGCAGCCTGGTGCCCTATGTGCTCGAGTCGCTGGAACCCGTCAGTATATCGCAGGGACCAGGGCTCACCGCGCCCTGGACGTGATGCGCCCAGCGGCCCAGGAATACAGGAAAGGAACCCTGCGAATCTTATACGGCCGGACCCTCGCCATATGGACCAACGGAGAATGGACTGAATGAAGGCCTTATGTCACGCGCAGTGTCTGGGTAGGAGGGAAATGAGAGGTTTGTGTGTTCATTAAACATACGTACGTACTTATACTCTAGGATTGTCGTGCTCCCTACATATACCCATTCAATGCGCGATCATGGTCGGCCCTTGCGCGGGGACAAAGGAAGCCAATTAAAGGGCGCCGCTTCGTCTTCTGAGAATGAAAACCGGTAAGCGAGTTGTATATGCAGCCGGGGTTAGGCACCTGAAACGACGAGATCGATGCGCACTCGGCCGAGGACCTCCAAGTGGTCTAGTGCGTCGCCCAGCCTGCGCGGCCATGGGCCATGGCCACATGCACGACCGAACAGATCGCGCACCTGTTTCCTGTGCAATCGCCCGCAATACGCGCGTGCAGTGCCTTTCATAACATCAAGGCGGCGGCGCGCACGCGGGCAGATGAGATCAGATGCGCTTTATGGGCCGTCGACCGAGTCGGCCGGGAGGGGAGTTTTGATCAGGAACTGAGGTCCCCAGGCTTCCGCGGCCTGCTTCAGGGCGCGGATCTGCAGGGCGCATTGGCATTACATACTGGAAATGCAGGAATCAGCACTGCGCATGCGTGCTAGACTGCCAGTGCCGCGTTGCTGAGATACGCGACATGATAGAGCCGAGCATCATACCGATACGCCTTCAATGATGCATTGACATACCTCGATGTTTGGATGCTGCACAGGATCCGGACGGTTTGCATTGGGGGATGTACCTATCAGCATGCGTCAGGGTGCGCAATATGCAGCTGTTTGTAAATCATAGACGACATCGATGGGAGGTGAAATAGAGACGGGCAGGTGTACAGGGAAAGATGGACAGACCTGACAGATTGCGCATGCGCATATGCATACAGTAGTATTGAGGGGATGTCTGCATATGCCTGGAGTCCCGTTCGTCCCGTCCCCCGCACATTAAATAATCACTTGATTAGGGAAGTAATTTACGTACTCGTACTGGTTGGTACTCATTCGATGGTAGGCAGCAGGCCTTGGCGGCCTAGTAGTAAAGCGTAAGTATAGACATGAAGAAGCGCGAAGGTGGAGGTTGGGGGTGCATAGCGAAATAACACTAACACTAACACTAACAGAGTCCGGGTGCTGGCCAGCCAAGGCGGCGGCCAGCCACATATACGCAGTGTATGTACGTTGGGCCGTCGTAAACAGTCGTAATGAATGAATGGGGAGAGAGAAGCAGAGCAGAGATGCAGTCCGGACTAGCCAGGCGGGAACCCGCACGCGGCGGTCCCCCTGCCAGGGCGATGCAATAAGTTAATACGTCCAAGACCCAGTTGGACCAGACGGGACGGGAGTAGAATAATGGACAAATCGTGAATGTGATGATGCGGCCGGGGAATGTCGTATGCGGATGCGTCGTAAAGCAAGTCGGGAGGATGTAAGGAAGAATGTGTCAACGCCGCTATTTGTGCAGGCTGCCGGAGCTCCTGGGCAGCGCGCGAGGGCCGCTGGGCGTGCGGCGGGACTTGGCGGTCTGCGCGTCGGTGTCGCGCCAGCTCTGGCCGCGGGAGAGCGCGAGCGGGGCGTACGCCTCGAGGTGGGCCACCTGCGCGGGCTGCGGCGCGACGGCGAGCTCGAGCTCGCGCGAGTTCTTGCGCTCGCCCGCGGAGCGGCCCTTGCCGCGCGTGACCTTCTGCGCGCGCTTCACCTCCGCCTTGCCGGGCGAGAGAGGCTCGACGACGCCGAGCTCGGGGTGCACGCTCTTGCGCGCCGCGTTTGGGGCGACGTCCGTGATGTGCGGGACGTGCTCCGTGGCGATGTGCGCGCGGTCCTTGCGCCCGGGGATGTGACTCGGCGGGAGCGGGAAGTCCATCGAAATCGAGTGGCCGTGGCCGTGCGCGTGCGCGTGTGCCTCTGGACGGCGCGGCGCACCGAGCATGCCGAAGTCGGACTGCGAGCGCGTGTGCGAGGGCGTCGAGCCGCTGGGGACTGGGGGGACAGGCCCGTTGGTGTACGCGGGACGGGGAGCCGGGGGCAACGGCGATCGTGATCTCGGGGGCCGTGAGGCAGAGGGCGGGCTCAAACCGGACTTGGGGATCGGGGATGCCGAACGCGAGACACTCACGGGCTTGGGCTGTGGTGCTCTCGAGAGCGCAACCTGTCGATCGCGGCGCGCCGGGGATGAGTACCAAATCAGCATGTGGCGAAAGGGTGTGCCTGCTCACCTGCGGCTGGGGCGACGGGCTGGCGCTGGCGCGTGACGGTCCCGCCACGGGCGACACAGGCGACGCGTTCGCGAAGACGCGCACGTTGAGGATGGCGTTGGGCCCATCGCTCAGGTCGCTGTCCTCGTCGGAGCTGAACGCGAGCCGTCCGTCGCGCCCTTTCGTTGTCCGGCTCACGGCTTTGCTGCGCGAGTCGCTAGAGTCCAGCTCGTCCGAATCCGCCACTTGCCCAGCAATGTGGATGTCTTCCTTCCGCACGGTCCGCGAGCCCGTCTTCGATGCCTTCATTCCCTTCATCGGTCGCCGTACTGGGCTGGGCGACGTGGGGCGTGCTGATGGGAGTGGGGGCGCGGGGCGCGGGTTCATGAGCGACAGTGAACGCTTGTGCTTCAGCGGGTTGTGCGTGGACGAAGAGAAGTCCCACGACGCTGCGTTCTCTGGCGAAGTGGGTGTTTCGGGAAGATTGGGGTTCGCATGCCTGATAACGGGCCGGGGCTTCGAGCCGCCGGGAGAGCTGGGCCTAAGAAATGGAAACATGTCAGGAGCGTTCTCGGACGGTCAGGATACAGGGTGAGGAGGAGAAGGAGGCAGACTTGGGATGGTTGTTATGGAAAAGTTTGCGGAGCGATACTTTGCGTAGGCGATCCATCCCCAGAATGGACCGGGAAAGGTGGGGTAGAAATCGGGGGTATCAAAAGATCACCGAGAGCGTCGGTGTATGGGGAGTACGGAATGATTTGTGCAGCAGGACAGGCGTCGCGCAGGCCCGCGCAGCGCCTTTAACGACGAGGGCAACAATAGGGCCTGCGTCGGCCACAAAGCGCAAGACAACCAGGCCCAAGCGACTACAAAGGAGGAATGAGCCACCGGCACTCACCTGGAGATAGAAGCCACCAGGCTGACTTGGAAAGACTCTATTGTTCGTAGCGCGAGGAGTGGCATTCTTGTGGACATCAAACTTGCTTTTCACGACGCAGGACGTGTGGCCTAGGAGAAAGGAGAGGGTGAAACCGTTTGCAGCCCGTGCACCTGCGGTCTTATGAATGGATACAGGCCTTGGGTTTTGATGGATCATTTTTAAGGGCTTGCGCTAGCTGATCTCGATCGCTATACCTAAACCCTAACGGACGGCAGTTTGTCCTTCGGAGACCGTGATACGGCCGCAATAGCTTGCCGGATGGGTGTCCGCATATTGTCCAATGATGATTCGCCTGGATCCGCTGCGCGCTATGATGTTTGCCGCCGGGGGCTCAAGCGCGTCCTCGTATCCAAAACGCTGTGGCATTGAGACACGGACGAAACGGGGTAACGCACATAAGGCAGAAACATACCGCCGACCAGATGGGCCAAGTCGACCCGGAGAGTCGGTCGGGGCAGGTCGGGAGCCGGACACGCCTGAGCAATCAGGCACACCTTGCCACTGCAACGGGCTGCAGGGTCCCAGGACGCACCATGTCATGCGTCCTCATGTACGAGGTGCACAGGACAGCGAATCTATAGGATATACCTAGGATCAAATGTTCTCATGTACATGGAAGAGCTAGCTGGCTATAGAAGATGTCAGTGATCTACATTTCAGTCAGTAACATTTATAACGGGTATCGTGATATCATAAGACCATCGATGGTGGCAATAGCTGTGTAGTGAGTAGCACCGCACGTGGCCAAGTGGACATAAGTAAGAGAGTGCCTACGATGCAGCTAGAAAGACCTGATGGAAGAGACAATTCCGACTTGTTCAAGGCGGCTGCTTTGACCTGCGCAGCTGCCTGTGCGCGCGATGCGGTGAACGGAAGCAGAGAGGACGGCGTGCCGCAGCATGGAATAGCACGGCCTTGCTCCGCAGTCGCCACGCTATGTGCGCTTTTCCCCCTTACCTTCTCCGTTTATGGAAATAACGTGATGTAATTGCCCCAAAATGTGCGACGTCATCGCTCTCACGCCAGCTAATTCTGGTTTCTGTCCAGTATAAACTTCATGGAGTCTCAGACGGTTGGTCTTCCCTGCCAGGATCCTGTTACCCTCCCGCGCTATACCCCACCCACTCCTCACGACCTCGCCTGACGACCTCCCCTTCCTACTGTAAGTTTTCTGACTCGCTCTCGTCGCGTTGTTGCTTATCTCCGTCCAGTTAACGACCCGAACATCTCGTCAATATGGCCGTAGGACAAGTCATCCCGGGGCTGTTCTTCACCTTCGCAGCGATGGTGCTGCTCATCTTTGTATGTCCGTCATCACCTCCATATGCTCCCCTCTGACCGCATCGCCATAGGCGTCTGTTTCATCGCCAACCTGGGACAGCATATTTTTCATGACCGCGACGAGCGGTTCTCGGACCGTCCACTTTGGTGCTTTCGGCTTCACGGGATCAGATACCCACATTGGCTACACGTTTGACCAATTTGGTTTCAAGTATGTCTTTGACCCGTAATTCGCGTATGACCGCGGAACTCTTACCCTTGTCTGTTCGCGACTTGTAGCAACAGCCGCCTTGACTCGGCTACGATCCACAACCTCACCAAGACGCTCATCCTGCACCCTATCGCCGCGGGCATCGCTGGGCTCGCGACGCTCTTCGGTCTCTGCGGCGCCAGCTACCACCGCGCCGGAACCGTGTTCATGTCGCTCCTCGCGGGCCTGGCGATGCTCGCCTCACTCCTCGCGTGGGTACTCGACATGGCGCTCTTCGGCATTGCGCGCAGCCAGTTCCGCAATGAGGGCTGGACGGCGCAGTATGGCAATGCGACGTGGCTGACGTTAGGCGCGACCGTCTCGTTGCTGCTGGGCTTCTGCCTAGGCGCGTGTGGCGTGTTCGGGCACTACAGGCGCCGTCGCTCTGAGGCGTACTAAAAGAAAGTTGAGGACGATGATTTGTTACGGTTGGACTCTTACTATGAAGTGAGGCGATCGAGGTGCAATGCATTGTGCTATATACCTGGACACTTCCTGCTCCCCTTCATCTAACTTACCCATCCTCTTATTAGAATCATGACCACCTTCGATGACCCCTTCGTGACTCGGCTTTGTATCATTGACTTCGAGAACTTAATGCAGAATACCCTTCTAACGCGTCCTAGTAGCAATTTTCTTGAACAGACTTGCAACTGTGTTCAACCATGTACCGATGTGAGCCCTCGACCGACGAGACCATTAGGCTCGGTCATCAGTCTGAATGCCGGCTGCTCGGCCTTCGTCTTTTCCTTGAGCAATTTTACAGACAGCTCCTTGACGGACATGATGAAGCATAGGCATAAGTGCCCTTTTACAGGTGTTTCTGGAGCACTTTCACCGACTTCATCACGAGTAGCTTGGTGTTGCCATCGAAGGTGTGGGGTAAATGACCAAAAATAGCAGGCGACGTGAATTAAAAAGGAAACTATCTGCGAGGCTCCACGGCGGTCTAGAAGCCATCAAGGCCAGTGGCGTCAACTGTTGCCGATGACCATGGCTCCCAGGGTCCTTCTTCTTTCGTTTCAGCCACATCCATTCCCAAAATACGCAGCAGTCACGCATCCATGTTCGCAGAAAGACACGGACGATTCAGTGAAGGATGGGCAAGTTAGAGAGACTTCAGAGGGCGGAATGGACGCAGAAAGACGGTGAGAGCGGGTGATGGTGGGAGCAGGCACGGGATTGCAGCTGGTACCCCAGAAAGCATGCCAAGCATGTATTGGCATATGTAAGATGTTCGCGAGATGGAGCTGCCCCTGTTGCGCGGCGACGTGTCCCATCGTCCTCTATCTCCTACCACCACCACTACACCACCACCCGTCTCACGAGGTTCAACACCTGCCTGCGACGCCCACTCTTCCCTGGCATAGTTGTTCTTTGTCCAGCGGCCTCCTGCACCTGCGACTCGTCCCGACGCGCTCATCATGGCCGCCCGATTCTCACGCCCGACGCTCATTCTCGTCACCGTCTTTATCATAGCAATCCTCTACCTGACGCACTCGTCGACGCCTTTCATCCAGCGCTCTTCTGTCTTCTACCGCGACGGTGCCATTCGCATACCGGGTGCGCTTGAGGCGTGGATTGAGGAGGAGGACAGGCGGTATGCGCTCGCCGTGCAGGACCGCAAGCAGCTGATCCTCAAGTACGGGCCCAAGCCGGACGCTGTCGACCCGTGAGTTTCACCCGCGCCTCGCGCCCCGCGTCGCATCGGAGTGCTCACCGTGCTACGTGTGCCCGCTGACAGGTTCCCCGAGCATGGCATGTACACGCTGTGTGAGTGCGAGACCTGTCATGTGTCGCTGTGCGCGAATCAGGGACGCTGATGCCGAACTTCAGGGGACTTTTTCATCGCGGCGTTCCAGTGCCCGCACCGTGTGCAGCGGATTGGCACGCTTGGTGATGGTGGCAAGTGGGTCTGCGGCATGGAGCGCATTCAGAAGAAAGACAGCTGTGTGATCTACTCCGTCGGTGCGTGCACCTCTGGTCGGTTGTCAGGAAGCAAGGAGCTGAGTGTCGTTACAGGTATCAACGGCGAGTCTTCTTTCGAAGCCGCGCTGCTGCAGAAGGCACCGAACTGCCAAGTCTGGGGATACGACTTTAGCGTCAGCAAGGTATGTCATCACATCTGATCCGGCGCCTCAGAGGATGCTGACTCTGCACCGCGTTCGTCAGTTCGGGCCTGAAATCGAGGAGGTGCCGTCGCTCAAGAAGCGCGCACATTTCCAGCCGTGGGCACTCGGTGGCCATGATGCGCATGGCGAGACCGACAGCCCGAAGATGTACACCCTGCAGACCCTCATGAAGATCAACGGTGTGTATTCTCTGCCTATATCGAATTGAGCACATTGATTGAACTGCTTGCAAGGGCACAACTTCATTGATATCCTCAAAATTGACATCGAAGGTGCCGAGTTTGACTCGCTGACTGAGCTCCTGAGCTCGTACCAGCCTGCGGGCTACGGCCAGTCGTGGAAGCCTCTTCCTTTCGGCCAGCTGCAGATTGAGATCCACGCGCGCGAGGGCCACGAGAAGTTCGCCCAGTTCTCGCAGTGGTGGTCGAACCTCGAGGACGCCGGCCTCCGTCCCTTCTGGACGGAGCCTAACCTCGTCTACGTGAACTTGATCCGGGGTGCCAAGCCAGAATTGGCTGAGGTATGTAACTGCAATTCTGAGCTCTGGTTTGTATACTAATAGATGCCTTCGCAGTACTCTTTCATCAATATCCGGGGCAACCACACCCTCATTTCTGACAGCTAAATTACCATACCATAGACTCTGGGCTTCGGCCGCCCGAATACCTGCCTGGCACGCCCACAGGACTCTTGACAAAAAACCGACCATAGCATAACACAGCATGCCCACATATCCCAGTACCACCCATAGCACCCCCTCCCGCAATGTCTATAATCTCGCAACCCGACCTAGTCCCCTCGCTATCGCCCTTCGCACGCTCGGATATACCCTTACATATATCCACCTATTTTTTTGGCTTGAAAGTGCCCTCCCTGCTCCATGCTGGCGCTATTGTCGCTTGTATTGTAGAAGTGCCTACGCACTGTATATACCGTCGTTGATTTCCAATTGATTTTGGGGACATCTACGCTACTGAATTGTTGTTGGACGAATTGAGTTGTGGGTAGAGGGGGCCCGGAGCGGGGCCGGGCCGGTGCTAGAGCAAGAAGTGACTGCGCTGTACTAGTACTCGGCCACCTCGGTGACTACAACTGCATCTTATTCTTTGTTGCCCAACGTACTACTAGAACGTTACTTGCTTCAGCCCTCTGACCACCGTGCCTCTCCTGAATTACGACTACGCTAGTGCTTTCACACTTTCCACCTAGTACAAGGGCGCCAGCTGACCAGGTACGACTAGCAACTAACTCCCTTAGCCTACCAGAACCCACTCCACGTATCCAGGCAGCTGCACCTCCCGCACCTCGCACCTCGCCTCAGCCCGCACCACGAGCACCAGCACCACAGGCACCGGCGCGCATGACGACGAACCCGTCGCACATCCTCATCGCGCGCAACTCGCGCGGGCGGCACAACCCGTCCGCGTCGCTGAGCTCGCCGACGGAGACGCACGCGGCGGCCGCGGGCATCTTCCGCTCGTCGGGCTCGCCGCCGTGGATGCTCGAGGGCTGCGACACGGACGACGTCGTCTCGGAGCTCACGATCGACGAGTCGGAGACGCCCATCGACGTCGACGTCGCGTTCACCAAGGCCTCGGAGTTCCCGGGCACGGTCAAGATCGTCGTCGAGAGCACGACGTTCTGGTGAGCGCGCGCCCCTTCTCTAGTCCTATTCCATTTCCCCCTCGCCACCCTCTTGCATCGGGAACAACACGAGCGCGGCTGCTGACGAATTTGGGCACAGGGCGCATAAAGAGGTGCTCTACTTCGCCTCGCCGTTCTTCCAGGCCGCGCTGAGCGGGGACTGGGCAGAGACGGGCCCGGGGCGCCCGGCGTCGATGTCGTCCGTGATCACGATCTCGCAGCCGCCGAGCGTGCCCGACAAGCACTACTCGGACGTGCCGACGGCCATGACGTTCGCGCCGATGGACCCCGACATCGACCCCGAGGAGCTCGACATCGACCTGCAGGAGACGAGCGACCTCGATGCGGCGAAGGAGGACGAGGAGGCCGATGTGGGTGCGAGTGCGAGTGAGGGTGTGAATGCTGTTGCGGAGACGCCGCCGACGCCGGATGGAAGTGCGGATGAGGGTGCGGGTGCGGGAACGAGTGTGGGTGTGGGTGTGGGTTTGGGGAAGGCGGAGGGCGAGGTGAAGGAGAACGCGAGGAAGGAGAGCCTGGAGAAACTGCAGGGCGGCCCGGCGGAGGAGACGGACAAGGTGGCGCCGGTGTTGAAGACCAAGGATACGGTCAGGCTGTCGTGGAAGAGAGGCGGCAATGAGGCGGCTGTGAGGCGGCGGCGGGGAGACCGCGCGACGCAGTCGGATGCTGTCATTGTGCTGAAGGAAGAGAAGGTATATTTTATTGCTTATTTATGTCTCAATTGATCTGAAGCCATCCACAGGCGAGCACCTTCCATGATTTCCTACACTTCGTGTACCCTGGGTATGTGGATTCCTTTCTGTAGCTATGTGTCTACTTGATTCCCCCGCCCTACATAGAATGGACTGCACAATTACCTGGAACAACGTCGAAGGCCTCATGAACATCGCGCACAAGCTCTGCGTGCCCTCCCTCCAGCGCAAGTGCCTGAACTTCCTGCTCACGCACGCAGCAGGGCGGCCCATCAAAGCCATGCGTATTGCAGAGCTGTTCGAGGAGGATGAGTTGTATCGCGAGAGCTCCAGGTTCGTGCTGGACAATCCCGGGGGCTGGCCGGAACAGGAGCTCAGCTCGCTGAGCAGCGATACGCTGCTGAAGTTGGAGAAGCGGTACGCTCCTTTTCAAGTATCGCAGGCTGATACGCGAAGTACTAATACCCTCGCAGCCGTACATGGTTCCTCGAACGCGTCCTCAAGCTCGGTCTCGTGCAAATCGCCAAGGAATACGAATGCGTCCGTATCATCTCACTATTGCCTCAATCATTTATAGAATCTGAAGTCTCGTGCAGTGCTCCTCCTGCCCGGACCCCTCTGTTTGTGCGCGGATTCTTGAGGACAAGTGGCGCCTAGCCTACCAAGCCGTATTCCGCTTCGGGCCCTGCCAGCCCTCAATGGTGTTCCGCTACCTGCGCACGATGGAGGGGATCAGCCCGCCCCTCGCGCTCTCGCACCTGAGCTGCCAGACGACCGCGAAGGCGTTCATCGCGACCCGTATGTGCCCCGCCTCATTCTCGTTACATATGACTTATATCTCATTTTGTAGTGTTCGATCGTATGTTCTCCCTCGGCGTGCGCGGCAGCGGAACCGACACAGCGCCCCTCGGTGCACGCGTCGCCGCCGTCGCGGGCGTCGCACCGACGACGGGCCCGCGGCGGCACTTCCTGTACTGTTCGCTCAAGCCTGAAAACCCAGTGCCGAGAAGCGCGCGGTACCGCGAGGCCCCGACGTAGCCGCCATTGTCTGTGAAAATCAATCCGCACAGCACCAGGCAGGGGGGTCCTCATCACATGCATTTTCCCAGTCTTTCGAACTCTTTGAGTTTAGAATGCATATCTTTGCTTTTCGTCGTATTGTTTTTTGTTTGATTTCTGTATGCATGTTTCTTCAGCTCTCATGACCAGATCATAATTTCTGTTGTTTGTGTAATATTTTGCATGCGTTGTTCGATATTGTGGTGCTGTATCATATGGACTTTTCTATGGCATCGGAGGTTTGACTGACGTGTCGGTGGGTGGGCTTGTTCAATGGTACGCACGATCTTGGGTTCTTGCTTGGAGAGCTGACTATTGTGTGCGACACAAGGTGCGGCTAACGAGTACACAGGAACCGTCACCTCGAAAATACTCAACGCGCAGCGGCATTTATAGCAGCTGTCCCACAACCATCTTCCATCTACACATCCAACATCAGCATAGTTCATCTCGGTGTCTTCTCAAGCCATCGGATATCCGCTCATGATGATGAGCAGAGGATGTGGATGTCCTTATAGCAAGCCATTGCCCATGCATTGCCCATCTTCACAACTTCGACGTTGAAGCGCCACCATGCCGCTGTGCGGCGAGAAACATTTTAGGGTAAGGGATTGATTTCTATACTTTCTATCGCTTGACGTGTGCTGATTCTCGCTGGTCCTATCAAGATTTCAGTGGCCGGCCTTTGGGTACGTCAATTATACTAGCCTTTCGCCCGCGCGCCTCTGATGATTATGTTTTTCTCGAGTTTAGGCAACAAGCGTGCTATACGGTCGATTTCCGGCCGAGTCCAATTCTTTCGACACTGACTGATGACTATTTGAAGGCCTATACACAGCTGCTTTCGCATGGTCTATTTATGCCTTAGCGTTTCAACGGCCAAACACAAATAGATACTACCTGGTGACATCAATCGTTCTCTTTGTTCTTGTCACTGCCAACACGATCCTTGACCTTGTACACACTATCTCCAAACCGACTTCGATTTGCCATTCGCAGCCCCAGACATCTGCACAAGCCCGTGAAGATGTTGACAACGACCTTTGGCTTTTAGTCAGTGACGCTTGCAATGCCATTCCCAAGTCCGAACCATTCTGTCAAACTCAGATATGAATTCTTGATTAACGTGTCATGTTTTCAAGGATTATAGCTGGTGCCATGCCGGTCTGTGCGATGACCATGACCATACCCCTCCTTAATCTAATTGTGTTCAGATATACCGCTGCTCTATCACCTGGGAGCGTAGTCCAAGTAGTCAACGCATTGTCTATTCATTGGTCGTGGTTTTGCTTGCCACAATCGGTACAGTACATCCATTGCTTACCCTGCAGGATACCGACTGATGCAGATAATTCATAGCGTGTGTTGTCGCAAGTCTCTACTATGAGTCCCAAACATACGTCATAGGCCATGCTACAAATGCGACGATGCCGCTTCCGCAGGAATGGTCTCGACGTGCACATATGTTCGCTCTATTCCGAACAGCCAGCGACGTGATGGTTCTGCTCACCCCGATGGCGGCTGCTATGTGCATAGGTGAACATCATATCTCATTTTTGACTATATGCTTTACCATGAGTGACACTGCCTGACAGTCGTCCGGATTTGGTGGGCTTCGAGAAATTTTGGAGAACACCTTGGGAAGAGGACTGGAAGTGCATATCAGTCTGCAATCAAAATTATGTATGTGGCACTTGCAGTTTGAGGTCCAATACCGCGACCGTGGCCATTGACCAATTCAAAATACGATAGACTGGAATCAGGAGCTATATACCTCTCTGCTCTGGTTGCTGTACTAGTAGTCCACCAAACTGCCTTTACATATGCAGTACGTGTGTCACTCGAAAATACTACACCTGCAGTGTTTCTGACCTATGATGACTTGCAGCCAACCTTCGATTACATCTTGAACCCGTTGTTAGTGAGTCGCTTCGTCGAACCACTCCGAGTCCCCGAGTTCATGAAAGACTGGCCCGTGGACAGGGAATTGCACGGGCCTTGATCGATATCCGTGTCGGCACGGGTCGCATCGAGTCGACCCTCCGCTTCACCATGACTGCCCAACGTGCCACCGTGCGGACGACAAGACCAATGGGGTCGACCTCAGGCCCGGAGACAGGATACTCTGCTCAGGAAACGCAGGTCGTGTTGCCCTCGGACAGCGTGCCCAGTGGTGACATTAACGACCAGCGTGGTGACGTCGAAAGGCAAAGTTTGGAAATTTCCAAGGAACGATTATGGTGTGCGAGGCAGACTGCAAGCTGCAATGTAACGGAGGTTTAGATCACGGTGACGGTGCTGGCGCCTCCCAGACATGTTCCACACACCCATGATGAGCGTCCATCCGTGTAGATGGTGTTCGAAGGTTAGAAAGTACCGTCTCGGTACTATATATTATAAAGGTTCTCTATCTATAATGATTCGCGCTACGGCACAATTACCCACTCTCGTTAGCAGAGGAAACATCAATGAAGACCAGACACGAAGGAGCAAACGAGGGAGTGAGCGACACATCTATTTTGAATTTTGGACTCCATGCAACAATCCAAATGAAAATAAGATACACATCCATACCGATGACTAGATGACCATGAAAAATATGAGGCGGAAGGGGGGCGGGGGCGGGAGGGGGCGGGGGCAGGGGCTGGCAATGTGGGGTTGGGGAATCAGACAGAGACAGACGGGAGGGGAGGGGCCACAGGGACTATGGATATCGGGATACAGCCTTCCAGGTCGTGACGTGACGCGCGAAGCCAAAGATGAAAGACGAAGGTGGGAATGGGGGCGAAAACAAGAAAGAGAAACGGGCAACTGGGAACGGGGAATAGGGAGCGGGGGGTAGCTGTGAAGAATAGAAATAGAGATAGAGATAGATGGGGAGTAACATAGTGAGTCTGTCGATACCACAGAGAACGAATTCGAAATGTACCAAATATGATTCAGGATATGAAGACCGCGCAGCCCAAATATATCACCGTAAGATGCAGGCAGGTATAGCGACGTCGAGCATTCAGCCGAAAGTCAAATCAATAAAGTAGCCGAAAGGAAGGAGCGTTGAGGTATTAGGTCCGTCGTGTGTGGGCTGAGGCGTGGGGTGGAGTGTGTGAGGTAGAAACACAGTGAGGGTGCAGTAGTGGGTCCTGGAGATGATGGGTGGCAATACAATACAGATAAAGAGAAGGGGATCAGCTGGAGTTGGGTAGTGGGGGGAAGACTTCCGGGGCATTCTCGACTAGCCACTCCACGGACAGGGCCTTGCCAGCCATGTCGCTGAATTCGGCGCTCGGGTCGCGAGATCGCATGAGTGTCGCTGGAAAGCAGTCAGCGTGATTTCACAGATCTACAGGAAAGAAAGGACTCACGTCCGAATACTACACCCAGATTGCGGGCAGTCATAAGATTTGTCGCGTTCAGTAGATGCACGCTAATTGCGAGACGAGATGAGAACGTATACGAGTCGCAATCAAACTTCATATACTCACCGATGCAAATGCAGCATGAGCACACGAAGCGTGTAGTAGTGCTCAGTGGGAAGCTGTTTCACCAAGTCCGCATATTTGGCGTCCCTGTACGGAGCATCCCGAATGGCCGACGCGTGCATGAACTCGTCGTGTAGCGCGAACGTGAGCAGCGGGTTCGGTAACGAGCGGAAGTACGTCTTGAGCACGGACGTGATACTGCAGATATCATTGAACCGTTCTGAGTCCAGCAGGTCGAATGACGCATAGTCTCCGTGCTCGAAGAGCTGCGTTATGAGCTTCGACTGAGACGAGCCACCTGTCTTCCGGTAGATGCCTTCATACTCCATTGCTGGAATAGTACGGGTATGAGTACGGCATCACAACGATATCGACGGTCCATGGACTCACCAGAAGCTTCCACTGCCTGTATACACTTCTCTACAAGTACAGGAACCATCCGGTCGCCACCCTTTGCATCAGCTCGCACCTGCTCAACAAGGTCACGGCCAAACATGGAAGCTGCAGAGGAACCAACATAAGAAGCACGTCCGCACTAGACAAGCAGAGAACCTACGAAGAAGTGCCATCTGCTGGTTCGGGTCTTCCCTCCGGCTCGGAGCTTGTGGTGTACATGCACTTTGTACGTTATTCACACAGCGAGGATGCACCGATATATTGCACGCTGCGAACGCCCTCAGCAAACACGTTTCACACACACAAGACACCCGCGTCTTACCTGAGCACCGACACAGCGAGCCCCACAGCTTGTCGCCACAATGGTCGCAACGCGTAAAGCGCAGCACGTTCAGCTGCTGGAACGCATGTTTCAGGCCGCCCTTCTCGTTGTTCTCCTGCGCCAGATTCGACGCGCCCGTGATCTCCCGCATCGCGCGCCACCTGAACTTGCCGCGCAGCGTCGCAGGCGACTCGTTCGGGTCCGGCTTCTGCACCTTGACGAACTTGGACTCGGTGCTCTCGTCCGTCGCGAGCGACGCCGTCGTCAGCACGGTGTTCGACGGCTGCATCGCCGGCTGGGGCGGCTGCGGCTTGTCGAGCGAGAGACTGCGCTTCTCGTCCCCGCTATTGCCGTCGGCGGAGCGCCGCGCGGGCGCTGTACCGTTCTCCATGCGCCGCGCGTAGAGCGCGTTGAGCTGTGCCAGCTCCTCATTCCGTGCATTCAGCATCGTCGTCTCTTCCAGGAAGACGTCGCGCGCGCCCTTGAGCTCCGCAATCTCGCGCAGGAGGGCCTCGCGCTCTTCGGTCAGCGGCACGAGCTCGCGCTTGTAGTGCGACTTGAGCTTGTCGAGGCGCGTCGTCAGCGAACGGCTGACAGACACGCCCGTCTTGTCGCTATCGGCGATGCTCGGGGAGCTATTTATGGTCGATGTCAGTATGCTGGCATTGCCGCCACAGTATGCCGGACGCACCTCTTCGAGGTCACGAGCTCCTCCACCTCCGCGAGCGCCACGTCGCGCTCAACCCTGAGGACAGACACGTCGCGCTCGAGCCCGCTGAGGTTGTCGCTGAGCTCCTGCGTGAGCTGTTTCTGCAGCTCGCCCTTCCTGCTCTCGCCCGACATGGCCGTGATGCGCGCAGCCTGCCCGGAGAGCAGCACCCGCAGCCGCGTCACCTCGGCCTCGGCTTCCCGTCTCGCGTTGAGCTCTTTGTCATACTCGCCCTGCGCGACCGTGAGGCCGTCCATGTACTGCTGGCTTGCTCTCTGCGGGAAGATACAGAACGTCAGATGCATGCTCTTACAAGTGGCACTGGCGATGACGCCAAAGAGAAGAAGGTCGGGGGCAGACGCGAACACGTGTACGGACCTTCATGCCGTCCAGCTTGCCCTTCATCTCCGCGTTCTCGACCTTGCGCTGCTCGACGACCATGAGGATCGCCTGCACGAACTCCTTGTCGAGGTTGACGTGCATCGCGCCACGTTTCGACGCCTCGTGAAGCGCCTCCTGCAGCCGGCGCGTCACCAGCTCCGACGCGTCGTACCGCAGCGGCCGCGCGACGCTCGACCCGGGCGTCGTGACTGTGATGCGCGCGCTCGACTCGTACGAGACGGACCCGTCGGGGTTGAACGACGCGGACGAGTCGAAGCGCTCGCGCTGCGGGAGCGCGCGGTTCTGGTATGCAAGCTCGGAGTACGAGCGATCGCGGTCCTGCGAGCTCGGGAACTCGGCCGCGCTGCGCGTGTCCGAGTGCGCGTTGCTGCTGCCGATGCTGTTGGAGCGGGACATGGTGTCTGGGAGGCTCGAGTTCTGCGACGGCGCGCGTTCGATAGGCGAAAACGACGACCTGGAAGGCGTGGACGAGCGACGTTCGTCGGAGTTGTACTTCTTGCTGCTTGTGCTGTGGTCCAGAGACGCCGAAACGGTCGCCATCGAGGTCATCGAGGTTGCGTCCGAGTGGTCCATCGACTCCGACGACATGGTGAACGTCGTGACGCTCGTAGGCGTCGGCGTCGACTTCTTCCACGCATCTTCATCCGAAGCTGCCGTAGGCGGCGGCGTTTTGGGAGGCGGCCGTGCCGCGGCGAGCTGGTCGAGCCCCTTCATCGAATTGCGCCCATTCACCGACTGCAGGAGATCCGAGAAATCGCCCGTGTTCATCGAGAATCGAATTGGGGGAAGAGCGGGCGCGATGAATGTTGACCGGGAAACGCGTTGCACTGGTGACGATTCCTCTGCGTCGGAGACGGCTGCACTGTCGGTGCGGGGCACGTCCGACATATCGGGCGACATGTACTCGGAGAGCTCGAGCTGCTCGGGTCTCTGTTTCGCCTTGCCGTCCTTCGGCGGGGGCACCGGTCCACCGTCGTCGCTGCTGTCGCCACGTTTGCCATTGTCGCCCTCCGCCTCTGTATCCGTGCCGCTCTCGATACCGCTCGGCACATCAATCTTATGCGCAGGAGAAGCTTGAGGAGATCGAGTGCCTAGAGGCCTACGCGCCTTCTCGACGTCAATGGTGAGGGAATTCGAAAGCGCGCGTCCGTGGAGGTTGGGCCGTGCGGACCGGTCGTCGAAGGACCGGGCGGGCCGGATGCTAGAAGGCAAGCCAAGCGGTGACGGACCCCGGTCGAGCGAGCGCGACGTCTCTTGAGGCACATTTGCTACTAGACTGTGGCTCCGCGGTGGGACGCGATCGAGGGTAACGCTCTGCTGCAGTGGTGGTCGGACCGGCTCCTGCTGTGATTGTGGGTATTCGGAGCGAGTAGACCCCGCCGACCCAGGGCGGTCGTTTGAGTGAAGCTTTCTGCTTTGACTTGCGGATTCTGACTTCGACGCGAGCATGGGGGGAGCCCGGAGACTAGACTGGGAGGACTTGCGCGCTAGGCTGTTTCCAGGCTGTTCTCGGACAGGCGAAGACATGTTGTATGGGGACCCTCGTCCGTTCATCGACTGCGAGGTGGAACCTTCGCTGCCGGACAGACTAGCCAGATCCAGAGGCGCCCCGGGGTTGATTGAGTGTCGCTTCCTCGCATTGTTCAGCCCCTTGTTCGGCACGGTGAGGCCTTGCACGGCGTCCCCGTTCGCAGCGGCGTTCTTCTTGTACAGGATGTCAAGGGGGCGGATGTCACCGTCGTAGCTTGGGCGGCGTTGCATGGAATCGTCGGCGTCCGACGGGGCGAGGAGGGCGGTCATCGAGTTCAACATGGTCGTAGGCGACAGAGTGTGTTGGTCCGGTGACTTGATCTTCTGCCCGAACTCATCGACCACAGCCGGGGTGGAAGGGCGGGATGATGAAGGCTGGGCACCACGCTGCGTGTCACGCGGGGGATCAACTGTCACCGACGGCCGTCTCGACGACGTAGATCGTGTACTCTCTGCCAGCGGGTTCGCGCCCTGACGACCATCCTGGAATGACTGGACGGATTGACGCCTCGATGGGGGCGCCGGGGGGGAGGGGTATGCCGCATTGTCTGGCAGCGTGGCCGAGCGATAAGGCTGTCCCAAGCTATTTCCGGTCACTGGGGGCGTCAAGGTGGCAGACGTCGCAGTTGACGTGGTTTGAGCAGTAGATGGGGTTTTGCTTTGAGGGGGGGAACCAGTCTGCTGTCGCGTGAGTGATACAGCGCCCGTGAGCACTGGTGACGAGACTCACCCCGTTCTCCTTGAGCTGCTCCTTCGCGAGACGCTCCCGTGTCCTAGAAGAGCTGCTACCACTCACAGACTTGTCGCGATCCTTCTGTTTCTGTGCATGCCGCCGACTCCTCGCGACGCGTTGGTGATGGCAACTCATGCAATATATCCCATGACTAGTCTTGGCAAACATGAGTTCGTCAATACGGTTGTGACACGCTCTGCACTTGAAGCAGTGGGCGTGGTAGCTGTCGTCGCCAGTCATGATAGCCTCGTCGAGGATGGGCATATGGCAGACGCTGCAGCTGTAGGAGCAGTTGGAACACACAGGCTGTCCGTCGGATAGTAGGAGCAGGTTCGTGTCGGCGGTGACCTTGTTGTTGCATTTCGCACACTTGAAACACTCGACATGGAAGAAAGATTGGCTGTCAAGAGCAAGTGATTAGAACATCAGAATGGGTAGAAAGCGCAGATGCGTACCCAAACGCGATAACAACGCCTCCGGTTTCGTTCATGACGGAATTCTGGCATCCTGGACATATCTTGTTCTCGACTGACGCGGAATCCTGGAACTGATTTGGGGATGTCATGGGGGAATCGGACATGGTGATAGCATGTGGTGAGGTCGGGAGGGTGGCCAACATCGCTCGCTATGGAGACTACGCAAAGGACGCGGAAGTAGTAGAGATGGGAGTACGAGAAGGAAGAGGAGAGAAGGAAAGAAGGGAAACGGTATGGAAGACAGACAATGATCCTCGCAGAGGAGACGTAGGGATGTGTTGACGGGGGGGAGGCGGGATGACCGTCAACAGTCTAGAGCCAACGTTGACAACCAGACGAGTGATGCTACGTGGGCCCAATTATCCGACCGCGTTCGAACCGTCACGGTCACGAGCCCCGTATTGCTTTCCTCTCATTTCTCTCCATCAGCACTCCTGCTCCACTCCCATGGGGTTCCATCATCCTGTGCTCACTCGATGCTCTTTGAGTACTTCCTCCCAGAGCCTCTTGCTCTTCTACCACACCAAACACCGTTCGTTTATCGTGCAGACCACCCATCGTGCGATCGTCGCACCGCAGCATTTCGTTCTGTTTCTACCGGCGGCACCTCGAATCGATGCGCCGAACCGAACCCTAGCATGACAGCATCCACAGGTTTCAAAATTAAGATCGAGGGCCCCGAGAAGATGGGCGACCTGCCTGCCGGAACAGCACTACTGAACTCCACCTTACTTGCTTCTCATGTCGTCCCAGGCGAGCTCGTAACATATGTCGTGAGTCTGACCTTTTCTGAACTGCGCGCGTGTCAGCCAGATCACTCCGACCAGAACATATGTTCCGTCTTGGCCTGCAATGACTAACGACTGGCCAGAACCTTTATGTACGACTGCCTCAGGGAGATAACATATCGGTTCGGCCAAAGCTGAGCGCTGCGCGACGGCCGCCGCGCTCATGGCATCACCCCGGCGAAATTCAGCGCCTCGCGAACGGGGCACGAATGTCCGCCCGTGTCTGCAGGGCACGTCGCTTTGTAACATGCCTTGGACTCTTTGCAATCCAGCATCGCACCCCCATACTTGGCAATGAATGCGCCACGGTTGCACTCCTCACAGCAAGTCCACAGTGACAACACCGCTCGCTGTGATGCCGACTCTTGCTTTGCAATTGCGTGCCTGCGATCTCCTCTGATTAGCTTCACCATTTGGTATTGCTTTGTCCCGACTCGGGCATCATAGCACATCGCACCTTCGGATGATTCAGAAAAGTCCACATGTATACTTCCTAGCTTGTGTTGTACTCACAGTGCATTATAAATCCTTCCGCCTTTGCGCGTTGTGCTTGCCCCATGGTGTAAGTAGCACGTTGCATTGATTCAGGGCCCGAAGCAAGAAGCCAGCGGTGGCCGGAGGGCTTCCAAGAAGACCTCAGGAACGCCTCCTCGCCCCCGGGCCGATCATACTTGCTTCAGTATTAGCAAGTCCTTTCTTACCTCGACTACTACGACTGCACGACACACCACCAATGCTTTTCTACTAAGCATGCGCACATACACAAGACCTGTACATACAAACCACCAAAACCCGCCCATCTGAACCTCCAAAGCGCGTTAATTCTGACAAAAATGGCACTCATCACGATATCTGGCTACCCCTCCTCCGGAAAGACAAAACGCGCGTCCCAGATCCGCGAGTACCTCGAAGCCCGGCTCAAAGATCCAGAATACACCGGGCCCGCACTCACCGTGCGCGTCCTCTCCGACGACATCCTGAACATCGACCGGAGCGCCTACAATGGTGCGCACCTACCCTCTTTCCTCCTCCTTTCACCGCCCAGATGCTGAATGATGCTCATATCCATATCTATACACCGTATACCGCACATCATATACGCGTCCCGCAGACAGCCGCTCCGAAAAACCCGCGCGCGGATCCCTGTTCACGGCGATGCAGCGACAGATGGGGCAGGACACGATCCTCATCGTCGACGCGATGAACTACATCAAGGGCTTCCGCTATCAGATGTACTGCGCCGCGCGCGAGCTCAAGCTGCGCGTCTGTACTGTGCGTGCCATCCACCACCGCTCGTCCATGGGATCCCGAGTCGTGGATATGGATATGGGGCGCTGACGCGCGTGAAGTAGGTCTATGTCGTCGCGCCGCCGGCGCAGTGCAAGCAGTGGAACGCCGAGCGCACGGACGGCAAGGCGTATGCGCCGGAAACGTACGTACACTCTCCTTGAATGCATGGTTTCTGTTAGGTGCATCAGAAGTAACAACTATTCATCCTCTCAGCCTGGACAACCTGATCGTGCGGTTCGAGGAGCCGTCGTCCATGGTGCGGTGGGACTCGCCGCTCATCACGATTATCTGGGAGGACTCGCCGCCGCTCGAGCAGATCTGGAAAGCCGCGACCGAGGGCAACGTCAAGCCCCCAAACGCCGGGACCCAAGCTGTACGCACCCCCTTCTCTGCTCAAGCCGCAAACCCACATCTACTCACACCCTCACTCCACCGCTTGTGCAGGTCCCGAAAGCGCCCACAGACGCCCTGCACACGCTCGAGCACACCACCGCCGCGCTCGTCTCCGCGATCGTCGCCGAGCAGAGCGCGTCCGGCGGGCTCGGCGCGGGCGGGCCCGTCCTGCTCAGCATCCCCGGCGCCGACACCACGACGCGCATGCGCCTCCCCGCGCGCAACCTGACGCTGTCGGAGCTGCAGCGCCTGAAGCGCCAGTTCGTGACGGTGCACAAGAAGGCGATCACGCTCGGCACGGTCGAGAAGGGCGCCGTCGACTGGAGCGAGGCGAGCGTCGCGCAGAAGTTTGTAGTGTACCTCGAGGACAATCTGAAGCCGTGAGCCGTGAGCCGTGAATTGTGAGTGGTGTGTGCTTCATGAGCTGTGTCTGTGTTTGGGGCTGCACTGTTGCTTGCTTGCACGCACGCACGCCTATGGAAAATGGTGAGTGCCAGTTTGTCATGACGCGAAGACTTGAGACGGGCGCCGTTCCTTGGTCCTCCCGTCGCGGCTCAAGTTCCAGGTTAGTGCTATGCACCGAAACATCACAAATACCGTCTCATCCTGGACCCATAACACTGCTGCAGTCTGATGTCCAGTTCAAACTACAAGCTGCAAGGCCCGACTGCCAGCCTCCCTACCTCACTGTCTTAGCCCCGGTCTCAGCTCTAATCGACGCTAGCCTATGACGCCTATGCCTCGTCCCTGGAGCACGATATACTACTGCTGCTGCTTGTCTTTACCAAGTTTGCTATTATCCTTGCCATTACCGCCACTATCACTGTCTAAGCACCCGAGCTCTTTTGACCAGGCATCTCGTGGTACGAGATGGCTGCTCTCAAAGCCCAGTTCGTCGCGGCGTACAAAAGCATCTTCGATCGTACCGTCAGCCTCCCTCCTCCCTCCTCCCTCCTCCCTCCTCCCTCCTCCCTCCTCCCTCCCATGCAACTTCGCGCTAACAGCAGACTCAACACCAGGCCCCCGCACCCCTCGAACCCACCCCCTCCACCTCCACCGGCCCGCCCTCCTCATGCACCCTCTCCAGCGTGCACTCGCCCCTCCGCGGCTTTTCCGTGCGTACCGCCATTCCGCCCTGTATCTCGTTCCGTTCCGTTTGACGCCCGACTGAATGAATGAATGAACGTATCATATATGCGCAGGACTGCCCCGAGACACAGCAGCAGCTGCTCGACGCACTGCACGACCTGGACCCGAGCGTGCTTGACGTCAGGTGCCCCGGCGATGGCGAGGCAGAGCCGGGGCCGTCGTGCGAGCAGGGAGCGCGCGCGGTACGTCGGCTCTCACAACTTCCCCTACTTCCTCCGCCTGAACGAAGTACTTCACTGGATCGTTGATAGTCTAAGGCCCCCGCCGACACGTCCCATGACAAACCCGCGCGGGACGCGCTCGGCATCACCGTCGCCTCCTCCATCGACTGCGACGGCCCGCCGCACCACGCCCCCACCGCTCCTACCGCTTGCGCACGCGACCTCAACCTCAACCTGCGCGCGTTCAGGCCCGTCGCGGTCATCGGCGAGGGCGCGAGCGGGCGGGTGTACCTCGCGACCTACGGCGCGTCTGCCACATCCTCATCCACGTCCCTGTCCGCATCCCCATCCCCATCCCTGTCCGCATTCACATCCCCAACCACGTCCGCATCCACGCCCGCGCCGCCGTCCTTCGCGCTGAAAGTGGTCCGCAAGCGCCTGCACACGAGCGCGCGCGTCGTGCAGGAACAGCAGGTGCTCCGGCGCATCGCGGAGAGCGAGGGCGGGGCGAGCCCGTTTCTGCTCATGCTCGAGGCGAGTGCGCATGATGAGAGGAATTTCTACTTCGTCACGGTACGTAGGCTTGGGGATAGTGGCACTGTGTGCGGTATGGCTGCTGATGAGGTGGCAGAGGCATCATATGCGGGATCTGCAGTTCGAGCTGACGCGCTGCGGGAAGCTGACACGGCGGCGGGCGACGTTCTACGCTGCAGAACTGGTACACCCCGCTCGATTCATTCGGTATGAGCTGAGCACCTCATGAGCCCACCCGCAGATCCTCGCACTCGAAGCGCTCCACGCGCTGCGCATCATCCACCGCGACATCAAGCCGTCCAACATCCTGCTGGACCGCGCCGGGCACCTCGTCCTCGCGGATTTCGGCATGGCGAAGCTCTTCCCTTTCTCCCCTTCTCACTCTTCCTCTTCCCCACCGCCGCGCCTCGACCGCAGCCCCGTGTTCGACCTCGCGCCGCGCGTGCTCCCGCACCAGCCGTACCCTGACGGGCCGGACGACCTCACGGACGCGCGGTGCGGCACGGTGGCGTTTTCGGCGCCTGAGATCAGGGTGGGGAGGGCGTATACGTATGGGGTCGATTTTTGGAGTGTGGGCGTGGTGGTGTGTTTGATGCTGACGGAGCGGGTGCGTGCTTGCTCTGTTCTGTGACGCGCCTTGCTGTGGGTCCCGGAGTTTACTGATGCATCGACCGGGACAGTTTCCGTTTGGCCCGATGGGCGAGCATTCGGCGCTTTCGTTTAAGCCGGGCGAGGTTGATGAGCATGCGGAGCGGTTTTTGGGCAAGGTGTGTATCGCCGGAGCAAAGTTGGTGTTGATGCTGAAGATGATGTTAGATGCTGGACATCAACCCCTCGGCAAGACCAGACATCCACAGGATCAAGGCCGATCCATTCTTCGCCTCCATGTAAGTTCGTTTCATTACCCGTAATGTCATGTGAAGCTTATCCCGCGTCAGAGACTGGGACGATATAGCGCACCGCACCGTTCCTGCGCCCTTCGTCCCGCACGAGCCTACCTACAGGCTGCAGAAGAAGCTTCGTATCCCACTAGGCAGCCCCTATCCGGACGCTGCGAGCGATCCGCGCCCCGACTTCTCCTTCGCCTCCGCGCAGTTCGCAGCGTTTGTGCGCTCACACTCGGTGCCTGCCGACTGCCCGAACCCGAGCCCGCGGTTCCTGGGCTTACGGAATATGTTTTCCGGTCTGTTCAGGATGTTCAGGAAGGGTATGCCGACGTCGAGTGCGGGAGACATGTCTTCTGAAGGGACAGAGGCTGCATCGTCTGCATCGGTGGCCTGGAAGACTGAGACGACGGCGGGCGCAGCTGGCAGCCCATGGGGCCGTTTCAGGGCATGGCTCCGATGATCGATCGAGATGATTGTGAGAACGGAAGAGCTTCCGGAGACAAAAGTGCAGCAGGCAGACCGTAGCGCACGTATGTTGTGTAGCCCTCACGACCGCTGAAACAAACGAGTCAATGACAATCCTGGTGATGAGGTTGCGCCTGGGGAATATGAGGATGAGTCGAAGTGAGTAGGAGACAATTGAGAGGAAGCCGTGGGGATGGCGAGATGCCGAGGGATCGGCGAGATCTGTGATGTTAGCGAGGACCCCGGCGGACCCGCGTTGCGCGTCTCTGCTGGACGTCCGCCGTCCTTCAATTCCGCATCGCGGTGGCACTCCCTCCTTGTTCTCCTCCATCGTCCTCCAAGCTCCCTCCCGCTCCCCGTCCTGCGCCTCCCGCCCGACGTCGCAGACGACGACCACCCCAGCGCACGGAGGAGAACTACAATCAGCGCTGTCCATACCCCCGCCAGCACCGCTCTCGCCACAGCGCATCTCGGCTTTACTTGAGCCTTTCTTCGATCCCCCACCCATCCCCCGCCATGCCCCTCCCCATCGCAAACGGGACACTGTCCCTCCAGTCGTCTGCCATCCAGACTGCACCCAAGCGCGCCATGATCGTGCGCATGACCGAGGAGACTCTCAAGGCCCTCGAGGCATACCCCGCCCATCCTCAGATGGAGTTCGATTTCGGCGAGAAGCCTGTGCGTATCGAACCACGTCTCGACCTGCTCAGTGCTCACGCAGATCGCGCCCCCACAGGGCGTGCACATTGGCTCGACGTTCTTCCCCATGGGCCCCGTCACACCAGAACTCGCGCCACACGAACTCTACCTCCGCTCCGCGCCGGCAAACAAACCCAATGCGCCACTCAAGCTGTACGCCACCATCACAGGCAAGCTGCAGGTCGGCCGCGAGCTCGACACGGCCATCGAGGACAAGGTCCGCGAGTCGACCATCGAGGCCGCCAAGGCCAAGAATGGAAGGCGCATCGTCCGGCTGACCTCCCCGCCCGCCACCGCCGCGCCCGCGAAGACAAAGGCGACCGCGGCAGCAGCGAAGAAGCGCAAGGCGCCGAGCAACGGCTTTCCTACTGTGGTCACCAAGCGGGTGACCCAGGTCATCCAGGCCAAGAACGAGGGCTCTCGAGGCGTATCTCCCTTGCCGCCGCCTCGCACGAACCCCGAGGACTTCACCACGTCCCGCTCACGCATGATACACTGCCTCGCGCTGAGCCATCGGACTGCAGACGAGATCGTGCGTCTGATTGCAGGCCCGGACTCCACGCCAGCCGCACGCAAGCAGATGCTGGACCTCCTGGAAGATGTCGGTGACCGCTCGGTGCCTCTTGCTTACATGTGTCTCATGTCTCCCCTGCTATAGGTTGCAATGCAAGTTTCACCTCCCAAAAAAGCTGCCTCGTCGCCCTCGCCACCTAAATACCAACTCAAGCTCTCATCGTGGACCGAGGTCCGCCCGTACGGCTGGACGAAGCTTACAGATGCCGAACGGACGACACTAGCACGCCAAGCGCGTATCGTCTTTGAGCAACTCAAAATACCCGAGAGCGATCCCCGATGGGACCACGTACGTTATCGAGCCCTAGGCGCATCCGCCACCGCGCCCTCAAGCGGAAACTCGACGCCCAGCGGCAGGGCAGCAGCCAGCAAACCAGATACCAAGCGCGCTGTCAGCGGCGACAGCAAAGGGAAGGCGTCTGCCTCCGCGTCGACGGCGTCCAAATCGAGAGACGACAGCCTGCGGGTGCCTAGCAGCTCCGCGGCCCGCGCGAAGAAGGACGAGCTTCCATCGCGCCCGTCACGGCCCTCGCTAAAGCGGGAGCGCGACGCGGACGATGAGGCGCTCCCCAGTCCCTCGACCTCGACCTCGACTTCGGCGGTCGCGCAGCGGCGCCTGCCCGGCTCCGGCACCAAGTCGGTGCGCGACTCCCCCGCAGCGTCTTCGGGGCCGGGGACGCCCAGCGCGGCGTCTTCGCAGACGAAGAAGGCAGGCGTGGCCGAGATTAGGATGAAGAAGGAGAACGGGGCCGGCACTCCGACTGGCCGGTCGGGGCTGTCTGCTTCGGCTGCCCAGCGGGAGCGAGATAGGGAGAGGGAGAAGGAGAGAGGGAGGGATCTCTCGCGAGATATGCCGCCCCCGCCGAAGAGAATCAAGGAGGAGTCGCGGGAGCGCGAGCGGGATCGGGAGAGCTCGACTGCGTCAGCAACGGGCAGCATCAAGCGCAAGAAGCCCACACAGGGCTATCGCGATGACGTCGATGACGAGCTCGAGGAAGCCATCGGCCTCGGGGGCAGTGCGAGCTCGAGCGTGGGCACGAAACGGCGGAAGATGGACGACGGCTCGATAGCTGGGAAGAAGGCGCGCGATAAGGACCCGGATGCGAAGGAGAAGACCGCCCCCGCGTCCGCGCCGCCACGCAAGGTCCCCGCGAATGCGAACGGAAACGCGGCCGCGAAGACGAAGGAGCGCGAGATCAAGCGCGAGCGCGACGTCACACCCCTGCCGCTGCCCAAGAAGCCGCTCGCGGCACGCGACCGCCCGCGCGAGTCGCCCATCCCGCGCAAGGTCAAGCGCGAGCCCTCGCCGACGCCGCCCCCGCGCGCGGCCGAGCGCGCACGCGAGCAGCAGCGCGAGCGCGAGTACGAGCGCGCGAAGCCCAAGACGAACGGGTCGAGCAGGCGGCGGCGCAGCCCGATCTACACGGACTCGGAGGACGAGACGACCGCGACGCCGCCTGCGCGCGCGGCGAACGGGCGGCCGAGCAATCACACACACAACCCGCCGTCGTCGTCCGCGACGAGCAGCAGCACGTCGTCGCCCGACGCGGCGGGGCTCACTATGAGCGTCGGCCTCGAGTCTGTGCCCACGCGCCTCCCGCCGAGCGGGCCGCTCCCGCGCGACCACCGCGCGCTGCGGCAGCGCTACCGCGCGTCGTACCGCGAGTACGTGAAGACGTACCATGCGATTGTGGCGCAGCGCGCGAAGATCGAGGACGCGCTCGATGTGGAGGGGGACGCGGCGAGCGTGTGCGACGGCGAGCTCATGCTCGAGGACGAGATTATCAGCCTGCGCAATGTGCACGCGAAGTGGAAGGAGGACTGTGTGCGCATATTGAAGGTGTGGCGCGGCGCCGCGGACGATGCGTACTAGGCGGAAGGCACAACGTTCAACGTTCAACACTTGAACTTCGGGCTGTGGACTTGAAAACGGGCGGGCGGTCGCATGGAAGAACGACGCACGGATGGATGGATGGACGGATGGACGGATGGCGCGGTGATGTGGACATTTGCATGGATTTCTGGCATTGCATCGTGAAGTACTAAACAAGGATGGATGTATTTATTAGGACCGAGCTGTATTCCCATTGGCATCTTTTTTTCTCGGGTCACCATTGACTCCGAGGCACCTCGACGCTATCGTTCGACGTTCAGGGTCGTGGCTTGTTGCGCGTGCGGGAAATTGTAAGTGCTAGTGCTAGTGAGCTGCTTACGCAGAAGTGCTTTGCAGGACAGGACAAACCAGGCGCGCCAACGTCGCCTTGAGGATTCGCAACTTGTAATTATAGCTGCTCCTGGATCGCAAACTTGACAAACGAGTGGTGAGTGAGCAGAACATCTTCATCCACTCGGGCCGCTCAACTCAGACTCTGGCAGTGGTGACTATCAATATAACCCATCGGTAAGCATACACCGGCACGGCGAACGTCGGTGTTCTACGAACCAGGATCGCACCGCCAGGCGTTCATAATCAATCCTCGGTACAATTATCGGGCTATGGCCCTGGCGCACCCGTCGCGAATCGGAATCGCGATCATTTGCAGAGGCAGGGGCTCCCGGGTCGGCAACGGATGCCTGGCTGTCTGTCTACACGTCAACGATTTCATGACGCAATGCGCGACAAACTGTCGACTGTGCGGCACCACTTGCGATGGGTGCCTCAATAAAGCACACACGTCGGGCGTTGGCCCGCCCCGTCTGGCCGCATCGCACCAGCGAATCGTAATGGTGCGCATTCTTCTTACGGCATGCGTATGGTGCGCGCACTGACATGGACATCGTGCCCCGCCCCGGGTCCGGGTGGTCAGATCTTCAAGCGCACCGTCAATGGCAGATGGCATAATAACGTACGCACGCGCCTCTGCGCGTGCGTGGATGGACGAGCGATCAGCTGCTGGCGATTGGACGGTGGGCCAGCAAGTCTGGGCCATACCGTAAATTCCGAGCTCTGTGGTATGCAATTGTGTACGTGTTTATTCGTTCGTTGCGTGCGGTAGCTCCGAGAATATGACTTGACGTCGGCACTGCTAGGTACGCGCACTGCAGCGTGCCGGGCCGTGGGCGCTGCTGGCGGGGCGCGCTGAGCAGCCCGAGGGTCGTCTCGTCCATTGGCAAGAGCTGCCATCCGACGCGGCCCCGCCCCACCCGACGGCGACTTCCCGGCTGCATGCTCCAAGCCCGGATCTGCTATGGTGCCAGGACTTGTACAGCTAGTGGATCATCCAGCCCAGCGATCCAATATCAGCGTATGCGTACGCTCTCGACGCGATGGCGACCGTGACACGTACGGCCACACAATAGCGCATACCAGCACATCATGATCTCCAACTCGCCAGCTCTCCCACTGGCCATCGTTCGCCGCACAGTGCTAATACCATCGCCATCGCCGCTACGCCCTGATGGTAATACGCAGGCGAGGACGAAGATCTGCCAGCCCAAGTGGACCTGAGCTTGCAACCGACTAGCCTTGGCCCCAACTAATCAACAACCCGTGATGTCGAGCTGATGGTGCATTGACAGCACTGGCAGCGGCATCTGGATCAACGCGTCGTCGAGCGACGAGGTGACATCTTCCGCCCACAGCGTATGCGTATGCACTCCCTCGTGCACGCCGTGGCAGTGCAGCCGAGCATCCTCGTCCCTCACCCAATTGCAATACGCACCGCACCGCGCTTCTAGTCGACTCGGATTCCGGCGCCACGGCGCAGCGAATCGGGCTGCCCGTGACGCGTTGCGAGGGCAATCAGCTGTACAGCCGTACATGTAACGCTGCAGCTGTCGGCCTGCAGCTGTTGGCATCGCGGGGGCGGTGCGCTGTCCTGATTCTGACACGCGACCGGGGCCGGGGTGATTGCCTCCTTTCTCTCTCTCTAGGGCCGAGGCGCTTTGGATTCACTGGGTCCGTGGCGGATGCCGCGTCAGTATTGGGTGTTCGTGGTGAGGATGGTCACCGTCGGCAGGTAAGCAAGTAAGCAGGTGAGCAGGGCGCTCGTCGCTTCGGATTTACGGACAAGCGCTCTGCACCTACAGGCGTACGGCAAGTCCAAATTCGAGTTCGAGAAGTTCGAGGCAGCTCATGGTCCTCAGGAACAGCTGGCCAGCCATTAACTTGTACCGACGCGTCTTCGGTCTTCGGTATTCAGAAATCAGTATATTTCAGACCTCGGGGAGAATTCGAAGGCGAATACCGAACATCGAACAACTGAATACTGAGTACAGAGTGCGAGCACGCATCCGCGCCTTCCGAGTGCCTTGCAATCGCGTGCAACGCATGCTCTGCATTCAGTCAGATATACCAGCAATTTAAATAATACTGACACCGAGGCGCGAAGTCCAAGGCGCGAGGTGCGGTGTGTTCTACGTACATACATTCACCCCACCTCCACCCCCACCCTCGCCTTCTTCCTCTCCTCACCCAATCCCAAAAAGGCCTCTCTCCCCAATCCCAAAAAAGCATCTCGCCCCAATTCCAAAGCATCCAAATCCAAATCCAAATCCAGACTGCCCAACCGCCCACACCCCTCCCCTCCCGCACACGCGCCCACGTCAACAGCACCCGGCCGCGGCACCTCCCCCCCGCAGGTGCAGCTGCAGGTGCATCTAGACCGAACCGCAGCGGCCCGCGCAAAAATAGGCCCTCAAACACCCACTGCACGCCTAGGGATCTCGGACCCCGCGGACTTGCTGACAGTACTTGCCTGTGAGACGCACTGGCAAGGATGAAGTTCAGATTTGGCAAGGATGCAGCTCACATTCAGAACGCCGAGTCTACTGTATTGCGGGTTGCCGAGGCCCAGCGCTGGATATGAATATATGAATCCTGATACAGGTACTCATACTGATACCGATACCGAGTGTAGTTGCCGTTCTGGAGGGATCTCTGTCACTGCCCTACATGTACATGTACGTGTACGGCTGCAGGCTTCGGATTCACAGCAGAGTCAGAGTCAGCAAAGCGCAAGGGCGAGCCTGGACCAAATCTCACTGGAACCTCCACTGGCGGGCCGTGGATTCCGTCTGTTCCTGTACTCTACGGGATTCATACGCGATGGGATGGGATGGGATGGATGGGATGGGGCTCGGGATTCAGATGGGACGCGCGCGAAGCCTCCTCAGGCTCGAGCTCCTGGAAGGAGTGGTGTATCGGTGTTCTTATTAGACGTGTATACGTCGACATCGCGGCGTCAACACGAGGAGGTGGATGTACAGTACAACGGTAAACTACAATTATAACCCATAACTCTAACCGTACCTGTAGGCGAAAAAATAGAACGACAGACCCGAGGTCAATGATAAGGATAACGATACGTAGTACTCGTACGCGGCTTTCAGTATTACTAGAACTCAAACAAGCGAAACTCATGATCAGCTTCCGACCCAGTCCATCGAAGCGGGCTTCGGTATTCATCCCCACACAGATCAACCGCGCTCGGGATGACAACGGACGCGATGGCAATAGCGATAGCGATGGTAGGACGGTGGTCATATTCAAGTCCAGAAGATGGCATCGACGACGACGGCGACACGGCAAGTCAATTGATGCGCGCGAGCAATCGCAATCGCAAGCGTTGGGTTCGCCCGTGCCGGTGCCGCTGCGCTAACGCGAACAGGCAACTGCAATCCACCACTGCGGCAGTGAGGGTGTGAGGGTGTGATGGTGAGAGCCACGACCCGCGAACGGATCCGGAGTCGACAGAGAGTCAAAGAAGCCCTTAGACTCGAGCGCTCCATGGGTCCAAGGCCCGCAGCGGGCCGGACGGCGACTTCCACCTCCCAACCAGCCAACCACACACCTGTACATGTAGCACAACACGTCCCGCCAAATCCCGACCCAACTCCCGACCAGAACACCGAGGAAACGAAAGAGCGGTAGCGGTAGCGGCAGCACACAGACGCGTTTAGACACCGACTGGCACGGGCACGGGTACTGGGAGCGGGCGTACTATATGCGGGCAGCAGGCAGGTGACGTGACTCGTCAGAGAACACCGAACACAGGGGAGAACACGGAGGACGCAGAACGCGGAGGACAGAGGACAGAGAATAGAGGGCAGCGGACAGAGGGCAGAAGACACGCATTACACACGGGCCGGTATAGGTAGTGTACGAGTACGGTATATACGGATATATGTATGGACAGACGCGGGGCGGGCGGGCGGGGGCGCGAAGACGAGGGGATACGGGCACTGTACAGGCAGATACGGATACGGATATGGATATGGATATGGATATGGATATGTACTGTAGGATTCGGGCGTGGTGAGGGGGTGAGCAGCAGCACGAGCACGAGCTGAGAGACGGAACGGGAAGGGAAGGGAAGGAAGGGAGAGATCGTGGTGGGATATATAGATAGATCGGGCGTTGTGAATGAGAGGGAGGGAGGGAGAGACAGCAGCACTGAACTGGACTGGACGGGGCACAGGACGAAAGGGAGAAAATGTCTCTGGGTGCAGATAAAAAATACGAAATACGAGAAACGAGAAACGAAGGACGAAGAGCGAAACAACGAAAGCAAACATCGGGGCTCTATACACCCGGAACGCAGTGAAAATGCAATACGCAAAACGCAGGGGCGGGACTGACAAATGACAAGGCGCGGAGGGCAGTGTCCAGCATTGGATGTTCATGAATACGGCACGCCGTTCGCCGCGTCCGCCTGGCTGTACGTGTGCGGTGCCAGGCTCTGCGGCTGCGGGGGGTAATTCGTGCCGAACATGTTGTTGCCCGTGCTGAACGCGGGCGGGGGCGGCGCAGGCGGGGGCGCATACGCCTGCGCTGTCGGAGGCGCGGCGTACTTCGAGTAAGACTGTGCGGACGTCACGTAGTTCTGCATGATGTCAATGCGCGCGGGCGCCGGGCAACGGACGGGTCAGGGGAATCAGGAGGGCATATTGCGAGCAGTGCCACGCACCGAGACCGAGTCGTCCGTGCGCTCCTGCAGCGCCAGCACGAGCTCGCTCGACTCGAAGCTCGGCACCATCGAGTGTGCCATATTATTGGGATGATCCGGCGAGCCGTACGATGCAGATGCCGCGTTCGAGGGGTCCTGGTGCGCGTGCGCATACGACACCGGCTGCGCGTGCGAGAAGCTCGAGTCGGAGCTGCCCCGCCGGCTCATCACCTGTGGAGACAGCTGGTCGCTGCCGCGCCGCCCGTATTGGTCGAGGTGCTCGTACGGCGTGGGCGGCACGCTCAGGCTCGAGCTCGACGCGGCGAAGCTGGCCTGGTGGTACGGCTCCGCGCCGTGGTACTCGTCGCGGTGGTCGCTGACCTGCATGCCGGAAAACATTTCCGACGTAGAGACGCTGCGCGGGAAGAGAGAGCCGGAGTCAGCGCGCCGCGTTATTTTGGGGAGGGCGAAACGTAAACACTGAACACGCACCACGAGCCCCGTCGGTCCGCGTTCACGTTCGCGTTCGCGTCAAACTCGTGCGGGTGGGTCTCCGCGTACGTTCCGGGGACATGCACGTCGCCAAAGCTGCCGCGGCCGCTCGTGCTGGTGCTCGCGCTGCTCTCGCTCCACTGCAGCGAGGGGTGCCGACCGTAGCTGTCGACGCCATCGACAGGCGGTGAGGGCTGCTCGACCTCGACGCCGATGATGCCGCCGTCGAGGCCGTCGAGCTGTATGCCCGGGCCAGGACGATGGCCGAACGGGCTGACGCTGAGCGGGTCGACCTCCTCCGCCTTGGGGACATGCGCATGCACGGGCTCGCTGCGGGGAGGGAAGGTGTACTCGCCCAGCGCGGGCGTGCCAGGCGAGTCGGGGGACGAGGGCTGGCCGAAAGAGTAGCCAGATTCGGGCAGGAGGCCCATGCCTGTTCGAGCAGGCGGGTTGCCATTCTGGGACGCGAAGGAGTCGGTCGGCCACGGATTCGTCCACTGGCCCATCGCCGGCGGCGCCGCGTCGCCCGCGTGGTAGTCTGTCAGATGCAGCTGCTGGTGCGAGGCGCTCGCCCCCGCGGCGGTCGCATGCAGGATCGCGGGCACCGACGCACGGTGGGCCAGGTTTGGGCGGTGGTTGCTGTAGGGTTCGAATCGGTTGCTGCGACGGACGTCGGCGCTGTCGTACGAGCGCAGGTCGAGGCGGGCGTCGTGGGGGTAGTTCGCGGGACTCGGGCCCCATGAATGGGTGGGCAGCGTGCCGACGCTGTGACGATGGTATGCATCCTCGTTCGCCGTCAATGAGGAGGGGAAGCGCCGGCCGGCCAGCATGGAGGGGTGGTGTGATGGGTATTGAGAGGCGGGGTGCACATTGGCGGGGAGGGAGGCGCGGCGGAGGGCGTTGAGGTTGGAGAGGGCGGGCGGGGGGACGGCAGCGGCGGATGTGGAAGGGGAGACCGAGAAGGAGGAACGCGTGGGGAGGACGGTCTGGGGTGTGGGAGTGGACCAAGCCGCGGGCGCATTGAGAGCGGGGTTCGTGTTGAGGTTGGAGAGCGGACGCGGGGCGATGGCTTGCACGGACGCGGGGGACGGGCCTGGGGCAGCGTCGGTCCTCGACGCGAGAGGCGAGCTGGGCGGGTCGGCGGGCTTGGCCTCGGATTCGGAATTCGTGTCCTCCTCCTTGCAGGGCGAAGATTCTGTCTTGGACGCGATGCGCTCCTTCTCTGCCGTCTTCTTCGCCTTTGCGCGTCTGTGGGCGGAGGGGCGTCAGCGCGATCGGAGGACAGAGCGGAAATGGGCGCGTCTACCTGTTTTGAAACCAGACCTATCACGGAGACGACACGCATCGAGAGCCAGAGAATCAGCAAGGAGCAGGAAGAGAACGACGACGGGACGCACCTGGACCTCCCTCGAGGACATGTTGAGCTCCTCTGCGAGGTGTTTCCGGAGGGCGGTGTCTGGTTTCTGGTCTTCGGTGAAGACATTCTCGAGGACGGTGAGTTGCTGAGGACTGGTGCGTTTGCGAGTCTTGACGGCGCCGGGGATGTAGTTCTGGAACATCTTGATGTCGACGGTGGCAGGGTCGATGCCAGGAGGGATGAGGGAGGGGATGTAGGAGTGGGAGTAGGGATGGGGACGGTGCATGCGGGAGGAAAGAGAGGGAGACGGGAGGACGGACTGGCGCCTATAAGGCGGTTGTGCGGTGGAATCGCACATTAAAGGAGGGAGGAAGGAAAAGAAAAAGGCAGAGAAAGAGAGAGAAAAGGAGGACGATAAGAAGCGGATACGGAGTTAGATCTGTCCTGCGCTCCGGATCCTGTGCCACGCCTCGCAACCGACAAGACGCTCGCAAGCCAGGCACAGGGCTCCCATCCCCCCCCTCCAACGTTTCATCTCATCCTCGCACAACCCCCGCCCACGCCCACCAGCCACAATTGACCTCTGCCTCTGCGTACGCGCACGGGCGCCGTGTCGGAACTTTTAGAGGCACCTGCGCTGGTCTGAGCAGGTGCGTTATGCACACAGGTGTCGGGTGGCCAGATTGTCTGCGCAGGAAGGCGAACTTTATCTGGAGGTATGCCAGAACGAAGGTTATCAGACCTGATGAGGCCCACGCATGCTAAAAAAGAAACACAATATCCGGCTGTACCACACCTCTAGCTTTCATTCTTCATTCTTTACTATATTCTTCTCTCGACAACTGTCACAAATACTATGTATTGATCTTATCGTACAACCATACATAGGTAGAAATAAAATCGGAGCTTGCAATGGTGTCTCACAGCCACCGCTCGAGCAGCGACGTCGATGCGACGCCGGCGCTAACATGGACTGCACGTCTTGTAATGAGATCTGAACATCAGCAGAGCCAAATCCACGAAGGCAGACAACCAGATCCAGTCGAAGCTCAAGGGTCTTGAAGCCTAGTAGTCCAAAGCCTAGTAGCCTGAAGCCATCGGAGCCGGACTTGAAGTAGACCAGTAATTGACCAAGCAAGCCAGAGAGTCCATATCCTGAAGACGAACGGAGACTGCGGCAACGATGCCCTTTTATGCCTTGCGAGGGCGCCTCTGGAATCGCGCTCTTGAAGTTTCTCGAAGCTCCCCAATTTGGTCTAGTTAGGTCGGGAACAAGGCTAGCCCGTGCAAGGCCCACGAGTAATGTAAGGAGCTTAGCGTCATCTGTAAGACTGCGACTACGCTAAGTCGTCTACGCTTTGGACTCGGACGACACACAAGGCCTTCTTCCTGCTCATATTTTCCTGCTGTTTATCTTCAGATACCATCCATCGAGAAGCGTGTCAAGCTCATGGAGTCGGAATCTGACGATATGGTCCCAGGACAAATGCAGCTTCGGGAAGGTCGAGTTTGCTGAGGTTCGTGGATCTCGTTCATGACGTTCAAAGTTCTCCTAATGGCTGTATCGTAACAAGGGTCCGCGCGATTTTCAAACGAGCACGGCACTGCAATCAAGTGATTCGTTGCGGAGTGCAACATGCACGCTCGCACCGTGAAAGAGCACCGTGGGTCCCATTGCCGGAAGTTCCGTGGAGAAGACACGGCCGAAGGCGAGGGCAGGACCAAACTCAAGCTTGACATCCAGCTACGGAAAGGCATGACGAATTCATGGTTCTCCGGTAGCATTGTAACCGTGACGTGCCCTCTGTTCGTTCCCAACTTACAATGCAGGTTGTGAATGTTACAGTCGGGCTCGTTGAGCCTATTGATGCCAGCTTTCGAGAGCCCCAGTCAGATGAAATGCTTTTACTAAAATGATCTTATCGACGGAGACACGTTCTTACGGTGCGAGAAGATGTAATAGATAGTTTTTTTTTTCTAATTCAACTTGCCTCGGGATGCGGGGCTCGACATCTGCACTGCTGTGCAATGGCCACATTTTACTTCATTGCTCAGACATTACTACTGTATGATCATGCGTACCGCATGCCTACCGGCACTGACTAGGTATCTCACAGGTCAGCCGGGACCCGCCAGGCAATCTGGTTCCCGGTAGGCTTGCTAAGGTGGAAACGAAAGTTCCGACACGGGGTTGACGCACGGGCCACGGCGTGCAGCAGCCTGGGCGGACACACAAAAGGCAGGTCGGGCCCAGCGTGAGGCAGATGACAGCGCGCGTCATCGTGTGCGCGACAGCCCCCGGACGTCGACGCGCCCCATCGAATCGGCCTCCGTCACCGTCCCCGCGCTAGTCGTCGGCTGCTCGTACGCATCAGCCTCCCCATCCTCATCCAGCGCCCCCAGATCCAGACCATGTATACTGCGTACGTACGTACGCGCCCCATCGCCATCCATGCTAGCACCTGACATAACAATGTGTCTGCAGATATTCCCACTCAATACATGCTAGCAAACGCAACTGAATGCAAGCTCTTGGTCCTTGCCCCGCACTCGGGTAGCGATGTCTCGCCTCTCGCGTTTGAAATCTGAATATCTGCGCATTCGATTCCAGATCCTTGGCAGCACGCGTACGCTCGCCAACGGCATTGCAAGAACCGCAACCGCAACCGCACTCGCCCCGCACCAGCGTACTGATCCCGATCTCCCTGCACTCCAGCACCTGAATACATACACACATACATACATACGCCCCCGACCCGCCAAGCCCGAGCCCCACGCCGACTCTCTCTCGCGGCGTCCACAGAGCGCGTCAGCTGCCCGCTGCCCGCCTGCTATTCCCACCCACGGTTCGCGCCTTCCGTTTTCCGTTTTAGAGTTAGCAATTAGCGATGAGCTATAGCTGGGCCCCCGACGTCGACTCGTGGACTCCCCCGTTTATCCGAGTGCCCGTACGCGTGTGTCCGTTCCTCCGCTCCCGGGCCCGTTCCTCCAGGAACGTGATATCGATGTGGTCCGCTGTGCGCCGTGCCGCCATCATCAGTGCTTGTCCAGTGGGATCTGGGCCTTGCGACGTCTTCAGGTGCTGCGGGGCTACGTATTCTTACTGGCGCACTGGTACTGGCAGTGGCACGTTCGTATTATATGCGGTATGCGGTCTGAATGGCGGGCCTCTGTCAGTGGTCCGACGGCCACGGCCTCAGGCCTCAGGCTTCAGGCTGCAGAACTGTGAAGGAGCTGCTGCGCGCGCGTCTGCCCTCTGCCTTTGATCTGATTCGAATGCTGCATCGCAAACAGCGATGTACAGTATCGACGTGTAACAGTTCCAGCTTCAGTTCCAACTCCAGTTCCAGTTCCAGTTCCTGGCGCTGTGGGTCCAGTGCCCCAGTGCCGCATCGATGTGCGATGTACGACGTTCGATGTTCGACGCCCGATCCCGATTCCCCATCCCATCATCCACATCTCAATCTCAATCACCTCCAATCACCTCCAACCCAATCCTCCAATCAGCACCTCAGCACACATCCGAAATAAAGGGCATATAATTGCAATTGCATTTCAAAGGTAAACTACGCATAGAACACCCCTACCGACGCGCCAGTATCGGCAACGGCAATGGTAACGGTAACGAGCAACAGGATGGACGACATGTGAAGAGACGGACGGACACTGGACACGGGGACACTGGACACTGGACACGAGACAGCTGCGAGGGGGGTGGGGGGTGGGGGGGGTGTATGTATGTAAATATGGTACGTATGTACGGTCTAAATAAAGGGTTGAGTTTGGCTTGGTGGTGAGAGGGAGGGCGGATGAGAGAGATGTATGTATGTATGTATGTATTGTGTATGTACGTATGTGCGACTGCAGTGCGGTGCGGTGTGGTGGGTGGGTGGCGAAGAACGAAAACAAAAGGGGACATAGAACGTAGAACGTAGAACGTAGAACCAAACAATCAGAACAGAACAAACAAACAAAATCGTGAGAGGTCCCGGCCACGCTGCGGTGGTAGTAGTAGCAGTAGCAGTAGAAGGTGATAATCAAGCAACAGCAGCGTCGCTGCGGTCATGGATAGTCACGGACGAGGATAACCAAGAAAGATCCTCCATCCACACGGTCGACGCGTACAAGCCAAGACACGACACGACACGGCACGGCACGGAGCAGCGGATAAGCACATGGTGGGTGGGTATGGGAGGGATGGACATGAACATGAACATGGTGCGGCGGGGTGGCTGGGATCGCGAACATTAGGGTATGGTCTTGGGAGCCGAGCCCGGGTAGTTTTGCAGGGGGTGTCCAAGTCGGAAGCGGGGACGCGATGGCGATGACGTCCGGGGGTGAAGGAGAACAAAGAGATCAGGTGGAGGTGGAAGCGGAAGCGGAGGTGGCAAAGGAGGAACGGGATGCCGTGAGGAGGTGGATGTGGATGTGGATGTGGATGTGAAGTGCGCAGAAAGAATCCATAGGCAAGAAACGTGAAACGTCATGGGGGGGTGGTGGTGAAACATGAGATAAGTATGCACATAAAACCAAAACCAAAACCAAGCATTGTCCGACCGCGGACCCATAGAAACAAGAATCCAGAATAAGCAAGACATACAGAGCACCGAGCACGGGATACGACTCGGACGGAGGCACGACGGGGGGTGGGGCAGGGGTGGCAGCTTTCGGCACCGGCGACAGCGAATGGCAGCCTGCCAGTAGACAACTGCGACAGCAAGGGCCGACAGCCAGTGACTGAAACCGCTTACACCGTATCCCCGGTTCGAAAAGAGGAACGCAGCGGACACGGGTGGCGGCGGCCGACGTCGGTGAAGCGTCAGGCCTTCAGGGCCCGGCGGCTACGCCCCCAGGTCCATGTCCATCGCGTCCGCGTCGGCGCCCAGGATCTCGTCCAAGAAGCCCTCCGGGACACTCGCAAGGGGCGACGACGCAAACGCGTGGTGGCACGCGTCGCGCAGATCAGCCATCGCCCTCCGCGCACGTGCGACGACGGGGTGGTCGTACACGCCCGCAGCATCGATGCGCTGTGTGGGATCCGAGCGCATGGTGTGCCGGATGAGCGCGAACAGCTCAGGACTCTCGCCGAGGTCGACTTGGGAAAAGTCGTCGTGCCGGAGCCGGTGCCAGGGTTCCCCTCTGCAATGCGCGCGCAGGAATAGCGTTCGTGAGAGGCCAGCGGGGAAGGTGTCGTCAATTTGATTTCAATCGAGCGAATCGAGAGAAGGTTGCGGAGCCGGGTGCAAAGGTAAAGAGGGTCATTCGAGAGACGGAGCGGAGCGAAGTGAAAAAGTCAGCAACGCTAAACCAAAATAGAGGGCAACGCGGGTCACGCACTGGTCAGGCACGATGATATTGGTCGCCGTTTCGAGCATGGTCATTCCAAAGCTGCCAGGCATCCGTTATCAGCGCACATTCCTCTCATACCCACGCCGATAGTGAAAATAATGCACATACCTGAACATATCGGCTGCCTTGCCATACCTGCCCTGAAGAATCTCAGGGGCCAGGTAAACCTTGTCGCCTTCGCGCTCGAAGCCTGTGGAGCGAAGCAGCTGAGTTTCGTGGTCACCAGCGCCTGCTACCGAAGCCGGAACCAGGCTGGGGCGTGGCCAGCGTGACGCCATCCCAAAATCACCGATTTTGAAACGGCCTTCACCAGTCACAAAGATGTTGGCCGGCTTCAGGTCGAGATGGATCACGCCGGCGTCGTGGATGAAACGCATTCCCTGCATCACGTCCAATAAATGATCAGCGCAACAGCATGGGCAACGCGACAGTTCTGGGACTCACACTGCTCAGGTCAGCGAGGATCTTCCAAACACGGGCCTCTTCCAGCTTAGGAAACGCTCTGCCGTATTCCCACAGGAAATGCGCGAAATTGCCCAGCTCGCAGATTTCTGTCCGGATGTAGAGCACGGCGTCCTGTTCCCAGCTGTCGACGTATCCCAAAACGTTCGGGTGGCGTGAGCTCGCGCCATGGGTCGCCGCGGAGTACGCCTGAGAGAGGTGCTGCAAAATCTCCACTTCCTCACGGAGGCGCAACCTGCAATTCAAACCGAGAAGCGGAAATCAGCGCCCACGCTCCAGTCGCCGTTGACAACCGTCCAAATCACAAGATGCGACGAAGGCAAAGTCAACTGTCAACATCGTAGGACCCATCACGACACGGCACGGAAGATGCCAGCCCCGCCCGAGACGCTGCGATGCGCGTTATCAAAACTCAATCGCCTGCGCCCCGTGCGGATGATGCATCCTGGCGTCAGCGTGACCGACGTCCAGATGGCGGTCCCACGACATCGGTGCGATCGCAAATAGAAAGGACGAATACCATGCGTTGGAAAACAGCACTCACCGATGCCTGACGCCTTCGAACCGCTTGGACTTCTTCACGGCCCAGACCTCGCCGGTCGCTTCGGCGTCCTTCCGCCTGACCTTCATCACCTTTCCGAACTCGCCACTCCCGATTTCAGCAATCTCGACGAATTCGCGCTCGAACTTGCCAGGCATGTCGTCCTCCGATGGCTTTAGCCATCCGGAGTTCAAGATCCCTAAGGAAGGTCGAGGACGCACGATCGAAGCAGCTTGCGTTTGTCCGGTGGCCCGCTGGGGTAAGGGTGGGACCTTGAACGGCGATGCCTGCGGAACGTTCCCATTGACCAGAGCGCTTTGCCCGCGTCGATGATGAAGCTGGAACGGCTGAGAGATGGACGGACGCGTCTTGTCAGCAGGAGCAGCAGGCCGAAGTGTCGGAGAGGGGTGCGTGACAGACGTCATGGTAGACGAAGATGAGTTTGAGGCAGTGCGGTTAGGCGAGAGCCTACTAGATACGGCAGGCTTCGCGGGCGATAGGTGCGAGGGGATCCTAGGGGGCGGCAGATGCCATCCTATCGATGTACCAAGCACATATTAGCAAATGTACGGATTCTGAAGCATGCAATGGATGGAGAAACCTACCACTGGTGTTCCCTCCTGTTGGAGTACCCGGATAGCTGCCATCCGTGCTCCCGCTCCCACCACTGGTAGTCGAAATTGCGCCGCTGCTACTTCGTCTGAGTAGCCAGCTCGCTCTCCCTCCTTTGCCAGCACTCGGCCGCCCTAACCCAAGACCTTCATACTTCGGCTTCTCCTTGCGGTCACCGGGAGCGTCGTCCTCGTCGGAACTATCTCCACCACGTCCAAACCCTTTCTTCCCCTTCTTCGCCGTCCCCAGCATCGGAAACGCCGCGGGCAAACTCTTCCTCGGCTTCCCCTTCTTCTTGCCACCCTTGCCACCCTCCGCCTCCTCCTCTCCAAAATCAAACCCAACCTTGCTCGCCACAGCGCTCTGCCACGGCCGCGCAGCCGCGATGCGTGCCCGCTTCTGCGGCGTCCCCGGCGGACGCTTCGGCTGCGCATCCCTGTTCTGCGCCTCCACGAGCGTCTTGACGATGAACGCGTCGACGTCCGACTCGACGTGCACGCCTGCGAGAGGGAACGAGTCCGACGAGCTCATGCTGCCAAAACTGGGCCATCCGGATTCCAATGATGGCCCAAACCCGGGCGTGACGAGCTCCTGGTCCGAGCTCGCGATCGTGCTGACGCTCGTCGATGCCGGGGGCATCACGAGCGACACCGACCCCGAGCGGCCAAGGCCCATACCCATGTTCCTCGCCCCGTCCCTCGCGGCCGTTGCCATCGCGCCGCCGTAGTGCTCCTCGTCCTCCGAGAGCACAACGCCCGAGTCCCGAGGCTTGTACTTCTTCTCGAGCTTCGGCACGCCCGCCTTGCCGCGCGGCGACGGGGTGCTCGCCGTGAGGCTGAACGAGAACGACGTGTCTGGCGGGTGCCAGCTGAAGCTGTCGTCCCCTGTGCCTTCGTCGTCGTCCCGGGCGCTCTTGTTGAAGCTTACATTCGTGCTCGCACTCCCGAAAAACAGATCCTCCTCATCTTCAGTCCCGACGTCGATGGTACGCATGTCCATCGGGATGAAATCTTCGTCCTCGTCATCAATGTCGCCCATCTCCTGGTCGTCTGTGTCGTGGCCTCCCGGGGGCAGTGGCGACGAACTCTGCAGGGGCGATCCCCACGAACCGAGGCTACTCGGCTCGAACATGGGCACCGGTCCCGCATAGCTGTGCCTTGCCGCCGCTTGAGGTCGACCAAGCAACGGGAGCGGCCGTGGAGCAGACGATTGCGGAGGCGAATCAGAATCCATGTTGATGATCTTGTTGTGGCGGACGCTGCCCTTTGACGGCGTGCTGAGAGTCGGAGTGGCGCTTGTTCGAGGAATTGCGGGCCCGAAGAAGAGTGTCGCGCTCCCAGAGCTCTCAAACCGTCGCTGAGGCGGACGGAGCTGGGTCGGCGACATTGCCTGAGTCCGAGCCCGACTGAAAGACGTGCTCTTTGTGCGGGAGCGTCTTGACATCGCGCTATGGTTCGAGTTAGCGGTGTTTGTACGTGACCGACGCGCAGGTGAGGCCGAGGAAGAGGACGATGCGGAAGTAGTGCGTGACCGAGTGCGAGGAAACGCGACGCTTGAGAATGAAGGAAGAGGTGGTACAGGTGCAGACATCTTGGCAAACTTCTAAACCGAAGAACGATCAGCCTATATGCGGACAGAAACCATTGTTCAGTCAGTCCTCACCTGTGACTCTCCGGCTGCGCTTTCCATGAGCTCCCAGCTGACCGGCCTACTCTTGGCCCTACGCTTTGTGACGTGTCCTCCGGGAGATACATCCACAGCCTCCTCCTCCCCATCCTTGCCCGTACCCGACAGTCCTTTGTTCTCCTTGGACTTCCGTCGCGTCAAGCCCTTCTCCTCGTCGATCTGCAAGCGTCCAATCGTCTGATGGCTGCCCTTCAGGAAACCCTCCGTTTCCGCCTTCGGGCGCTGAACTCGGAACTTGGGAGCAGCGAGAGGCGCCAAACGGTCAAAGCTGCCCTCTCCAGACGACTTGGTCACACTGAGAGGCGTAAGCGCGCGTTTCCTGTACGGTGTGGTCACAGGAAGAGGTGTAGGCTTGCGCTTGATCCCTGTAGTGGTACCAGTGAGCTTTTCCTCGAGAGCAACAGGGGTAACACTGCGCTCCCCGTGACCGGGAAAAGAGTATATGCGAAGCGGCGACGGTGAAAGAGAGGGTGCAGAATCGGGAGTGCGAGCGTTTGAGAATAGTGGAGGCGTCTGCTTGATCGGTGTCTTCAAAGCAAGCGGGTTGGGTGGCGGGATCAGGGTAGGTGGTGGCATCGTGGGGCGCTGCGCCTGCCTCTTGCGCGGTGCCCTGGCTGTTGGAGCCGGAGCTGAAGAAGACCCAGTGGAGAGGAACAGACCGTCGTCGTCGTCGTCTTCCACGGGGATGTTACGCATGGACGCCTTGCCTTTGTTGTCCGCAGCTCTGGTTGAATGAACAGAGTTGCGCGAGGGACGAGACTCGGTCTGCAAGTTTTTGAACGGAGCAGAGAGGCGATAGGACGACTGGAAGAGGTCCTCTGGCTCGTTGGCAAGATCGGAGTCCAGTTCTGCCTGGGATGCGCCTGGTTGAAAGAGCGACTTTCTGCGGAGAGGCGAGGGAGTGAGCATGGGGGAGTCGTAGACGGGTCTTCGGGACATGACTGAGGCGGATATTGCACGGCAGGATGGAGAGAGACTTGGAGAGCGGGAAGAGCGATGGTGGTCGGCTAGAAGAGAGTTGGGGGTGGAGAGAAGCATGAAAGGGCAGGAGTCGGCGTCGCAGACGACGGAGGGGACATAAAATAGGAATATTTAGAGGGGGAGGGGAACAAAAGCACAAGCGGCGTCTGACTAGGCGCTCGCCTCGTGTCTTGCCACTTTTGGGGCCGAAATACACCGTGCGAACCACTCAACAACATCACGTGACCGCGTCCCCCCTTCCCCTTTTTCCCGCTCCTCGTCGTTCCATGAGGCTCCCGCCTCCCTAGCGACTGCTCTCGGCCGTCGCCTCATCCCCTTTCGCCCGCCCCTTGAAAATTACGTGCTTTTTTCTGGCTGCTGTACTCTGCAGCGCTCGTCGTCTTGAATGCTTGCTGCGAGGAAATCGTACCACGGCGCACGGACTTCGACTCACACTTGTGATTGTGGCCGCTTTGCTGCGCGCTGTGTTGGCCGGCTGTTTACTCCAGGCACAGCAACAAACTAGAGCAGTTCGTACTTAGATGCTTCCGCGCCTGTCCGATCGCAACACGCCCGGCGTCCCGCGCACTTGGTCTCGATCTTGCCAGCAGATCTTCCTCCGCAACGGCCCGCTCAACGCGTCGTCCTCAATGTCATTGTCCTCCACAATCCTTTGTTCTTTCTCGGTCGACGTCCGACGTTGTGGATGCTATACGCCATTTTGCACAGCGACCTCCAGGTCCTTGCGAGCGGTCATCTCGGCTTCTAGACTACCGCTTAACTCTTCTAGATGCTGTAAACCTTGATCCCATTCCAGGAGCTCTTGACAACAATGGAGTCTCCAAGGTATATTTCTGATATTCGGTGCTGCCCGCTTCGTCGTCAAGGGCCTCGTCTGCTGACTGCTTACTCTGCAGGTACAAGAACGGGTCATTCCTTCTCTTCACCTCCATTTCTTTGTTCTAATCCACGAACCGATCACGGGGCACAGGCCAGTACCATTGTCTCTTCGTCGTCACATCCAAATCTCATTGTCTCTGCTTTCTTCAGGGCATATGCTTGTGCAGAGCACTTTCACAATGTGGACGCGATGGTATCGCGTCCCATTGTGTGGTTTCAGCTCCACGCAACTCACTGCGCAGCCGTAAATGATTATCAAGGTTCTCATCTTGAACCCCTCTACATGGCGTCTCCTTTGTTGAACGCTCCCTACCGGACCTAGGACCGGGCTCAGGCCGCAACGTCATACTGCACACGTTTCAGCCCCGGATAAAACCACCCTTTTTCCAGTTGCTGAACGTGTCGCTTGTAGAACAATGGTACACGAGGATACTGATTAGAGATAGTCGGGACAAAGATGCACCACGATGGGTATCCTTGGGCATCTCGCTGCACATGCAGTAGCCTCGCGTTACGCCTCGTGTCTTTGCCTTGGTGGGTACAAGTGCTTGGCTATCTAGAGGACTACTATGCGACTCGTGTACAAGAAGCATCGTGTTTAACGAGGCATGTTTCTGTACTTTCTACTTCGCATCTCTCTGCAGCCCTCCGCTTTGCCCCGACGTGCAAATCTGCGAATCCCGATCGCTAGAGGTGAAGTATGGTGCATGATAAGCTGAGTTACATACTCGTAAATCCCGGCTTCGGCAATATTCGGTCATACATAGTGAACACACATGCAGCATTCAACCAAGAAACTCCGCACCCCCGAATCTCCCCAATCCTAACCAACCACAGCTGCCGCTGGAGACACCGCATCCCTCGCAATCCTCATAATGCCATACAAGAACACCTGTACCTGCACCAACGCCACCGCCACGAAGACGACACCCATCAGCGTGCCATAGAAGATGAGCGGGTTCGCAGCGCGGAGCCGCTGGATGTCTTCGAGGGCGATGTAGTCCCAGCTCTTGCGCCTCCGGATGAGCTGCTGGAGCCGCTTTTCTCGCGCCGCGAACCGCTGCTCCGTGTATTCAGTATATGATCACCAAATGGATAACAGGGACGCTGTCGCGACTTACAGATGGCACGGCGTTCGCGAATCGTACATCGTTGGCAATCTGGTTTAGCTGTTGGGTGCTCAAGTCGAGCATGGCCGACAGGTAGGGGAAGAAGGTGCTGTTTATCCCCTCCATGAGCGCCCTCCACGACCCGAGCACTTCCTTCCCGATGCCCTCAATGCCCATTGCACTAGTTCAACAGACAAGAGTCAGAATCGGGCGCAACACTGAGAAACGGAGATGCCACTTCTACGTACAGAGCGATCCTGTTCGTCTGATATGTCCGCAACGTCGGGGTCAGCAGCGGATTCAGCCTGAATATCTTGACTACATTGTCCCTCAGTTGGAGGTGCTCATCTAGCCTATGGGTGGGCACAATGACGAGCCCCACGGCAGCGAGATCGCTGAAGGAGACGTCGAAGACGGGGCACATGGCGGTGGCGGCGGGCAGCAGAGGGAACACGCCCTTGGTGATGTCTGACAAGACACCGGAAGCACGATACGGATTGGCATAGGGTGTCGCGAGAGCCAGCTTGAGCAACGTCGAAGGGTACTCCGAGGGAACCTGCACAGCAAGTAAGTTGAACGGCATTGGTCGCAGTCGTTGACTCTAGCGTACCTTCAGTCCTGACTGCGCACTATGTACTTTCACCATAAAACCCTGGAAGTCGTCCACGTGCAACTGTGTCCTGGGTCCGGCACTCGCGAACGCGTCCGCGACGACGAACCGAAGGTACTCCAATTGCTTCTCCATCGGGAAGCTATCCCTGTCCAGGCTCTTCATGTACGCCATCATAAGACGGTGGTGCTGGGTCTCCCGCCGACCGTCTCCAATAAACAGAATCTCGTTGAACGCAGCTATGTGTTCCTTCATGAATGACTCCGTCAAGCGGATCACCCTCGACCGGGTGCTGGCATAGACCGGCGACCGCTCTGGCTGTTCATCCTCCCCCTCCTCCCCCTCCTCCTCCACATCGGAGGGTATGTCGGAAAATTCTAGGCCCGTCCACAACTTAAGTTCCCAATTTCTTAGCTCGTCGCTGGCGTCTCCACCTGTTAATGATGAGCATCTTCATTACATCAGGTCCCATTATGAAGGCGGCGAGAGTACGCACTGCCGCTCCCCCATCCCGAATAGCCAGGCACGATGGTAGGATTGACAAGGGTGGCATCCGTACCAATTTGAGATGGATAGTGCGTCTGTGACACGGACTGTGGAGGGCTTTGTGGAGGCTGGATGATGACCGTCGGTGGATTAGACTGCATCACATGGATGGGTCCGGGTGAGTCTGCACGAATGGAGCGGGGAGAGGATGGCGTCGGCGAGCGCGACCTTGAGTAATATCGCACCTGTTTGATTTATGAATCAATAACAAATATATCGATGGGGCGAGGATGTATACGTTGTCGGTGTCAACCACGACATGCATTCCCGAGGAATTCTGTCTCTTTGCCTTGCGATGCAACGCTTCTTTGCTCAGACACTCGATCGAACCTAGAGAAAGCTATGAGGCTCGTGGAATTGTCAACACTGAACGTCAAGACACTGACCGTATACCACACCCTCGGTGACGGTCTTGATCACCGAGGGCTGGTTATCTGCGAGATATTGTGCAATATCGGACGCGGTAGTCGCAGTCTTGCAAGTGTCAGTCGTGCGTTGCAAGATATACAGCGACTGGAAAGTACCTCCGTGTACGGGTTGAGGTCCTCGTCATGGGCAATCGCCAAGTCAACGTCGGAAGTCTGCGCGGACTGTTCAACACAAAACAGCAGCTGGCGCTGATATAACGTACCTGCAGGATATAATCGAGCACAGGAAATATCATATCACTATGCTGCAGTCAAGTATGGTTCAGTACTCGATAGCTAGTCCTTGGTCGGCCTTTGGGCTGACCTCATAATTGTCCGGGACGACGTGACTACGCCCAGTCCAGGCACTGGAGCCGTGCGTCGTGTCCACTTCTCCGGTCGTGTCCACTTCTCCGGTCGTGTCCACTTCTCCGGTCGTGTCCACTTCTCCGGTCGTGTCCACTTCTCCGGTCGTGTCCACCTCTCCAGCCGGGTCCGATTCCGGTTCTCCAGTGATTCTTGCTTCTCCAATCACATCCGCCTCCTCAGGCTCGTGGGTTTCTCCAGGGTTGACGACGACACCTCCCCCATCAGAATCTCCGTCGACGGGTCCATGCAAGTCAATCGGTTCGGCAGCAGCTTTCAGCTTCACGGGCAAGAAACGGCCTCTGCTCTTGGCCCTGAACCCGCGGATGAAGACACACTGGTTGTACTGAGTATTGATCGGCTTCTGCAGCTGGTCTTGGGACGTTGATACAGCGATGGCTTCGCCACTCGTGACCGCTCCAGTGAGCTCGTTTGTCGACACCGAGGTCTCGGGATCAGGACCCCAATTATACTGCGCATTCTCGTCGTGCGTCCAGCTCAGGCTAGACGCAAACGAGGCAGACCCGACGCCGGCGAAATCGACACTGAGCTGGATGCGGCTGTCGAAGTCGGTGCTCGTGAAAGCCGCAACCGCCCAGGTTGTCGTGCGGTCGCAGCCCGTGATGAGCACGAGGTCCTCCATACGAAGGCTCAGCTTCAGCTGCTCGGTGAGTGCATGCCAGCGCTCGCAGTGCTCACGCATGTACTCTTTGTAGGCGCCGCGACTGCGGGTGTCCGCGCGCCGCGCTTTCTCGGGGAGGACGAGCACGGCTCCTCTGCGGCGCGAGCAGGCAAATTTGAGCGAGATCTGGCCTCCCGCTGGCACTACGCTATTGAAGCCCATCAGGAAAAAGAGCTATCAAGGGGTCTCATAACTTACAACGGAGCGTCTATTTCAGCTGCGACAACACTCCGCGACCGGTACGGCCCCGGGCGTAAGGTCCGATGGTAGATGTGCGACGGACCACAATCCAAGGGCTCAAATTGCTCCGGCAAGGGCCTCCCTTGGGATGGATGATCAGCGGCAAGATGAACATTGAAGAGACGGTGAAATCCGCCATAGAACACATATCCAACATCGCCGACCTCTACCTGTTGGCTGGAATCATTGGGGTCTGGTTCCCACAGCGCGTGTCCGTGATTCAGGGTCGCCAGCTGGTCCGTGTAGAGCTCATGGCAGGCCATTGGTACATGCAAAGTCGCACCAAGACCTCAGCGCAAGAGGCGGCTAGGTTGTATGTGGATTTGAGGCTGTGCGGACATACGTCGGTCTGGCTATTTACGTTCGGCAAAGATGAGCGCCGGGTCTGCGCGCTCGCCGCTCGCCAAGCCTGGGTCGCCGTATAGTTCGACGAACTGAATGTAAACGTGCGACAATGAGCAGAACGGCGACTTACCGATGACGTTCAATACAGTCCTAGCAAAACGCATTGACACCACCCTCAGTGGCTCAGACACTCCCATACATGTGTCCACGACTCCCTGCGCTCCAACGCAAGGAAATCGCGCGGATTTGCATGGCCCCTCAGAGCTCGCAGAAGGACGAACAGACTGAGCTCTGCATTCTAGAATTGCAACTATGGGGCCGTGGTATGTGGTACTAGAAAGAAAGCAGGCAAACAGGGAAATATCGCTGGTGCTCGTGACCGCGATGGAGCATGTGATCGTGACGCGTCGGGCAACGCGCCCAAAAAGGCGACGTCATTAATTTGAATAAAATTCGTCATTGCACCTAGAGCCTGGCAACACGCTAAGCCAGTGCTAAGCCCCTCTCCGCTCTCGAGTCTAGTCCGCTCCAGTCATGGCCACAATCCCCGCCCGTCCAACGTATATAAACCCTCTTGACCTTCGCGTCTGTCTCCTATCTCTCCAACAACCACTTACTCTTGCCCGACATATCTCCAAGCTACCAGTTCTTCTACAAAATCATGTCCGGTACGCACCGCTGGCTGCTGTTACTGGACTTGCACGAGTCTCATACCATCATCATGCAGAACACAAAGACCCCACCCGTGTTGCTGCCGGCCTCAAGGCATCCATACACAATCCGCACGTCTCCGACGAAGCGAAGCACTCTGCCCATGAGCGTCTTGAGCAGATGGGCGCCCTGCAGCCCGAACATCATAAACGTACTCCAACGGAAGCCGAAGTCCACGAACAACACGTCATTGGTTAGTACCAAGCTACTCCCCATCGTCGCGTCTCAAACTCACTGCACTTATCGAACAGCAGGCTACAAGGCCGCGCTGCACAACGACAACGTCTCCGAGCAGGCGAAAGCCCACGCTCGCGAGATTCTTGAAGCCATAGGCTATATACGAGGACCACATACGACCGAGGAGGAGCACCAGATCCGCGTCCTCGCTGGCTACAAAGCTGCCCTGTCGAGTGAGCATTTGTGGTACTGTCACTTGGCACAAGAACTTACCACGTTGTAACGTCCAGATCCCCATGTCTCTGACGCTGCTAAGCTGCATGCTGCTGAATACCTCAGAGCTCACAATGCTTGGTAAAGGGAATCCTGAGGAAGTTCACATCTAATGTAAAATATAGCCATGTAATGATACTGCTGTAATTGTTACGACTGCTGAAATCATCGTCATTCAGACTCATGTGTGGGGTGGGCATGGTTTTACAGTTGCGGATGAGATTGAAGAGATAACTGGTATGATATACAAACCTACAGCTAGTCGACGACGAACACAGCCGCTGCGCCCATGCCGGTTCCAATACACATGGAAGTGACCAGAACCTAGCGTACGGGTCAATACGACGATAGCTATGGATCGCGACCGAACGACTAACCTTCCCGTTCCTGTGCTTCAAAGCGTTGAGACCCGTAGCAATCTGGCGGGCACCGGTTGCGCGTGAAGGCACCCAACGATCATTAGCCCCAGCACGTCCATCGGAAAGCGGATAACTTATCTAGTGGATGACCCAATGCAATAGCACCTCCGTTCACGTTGACCTTCTCGATATCCAGTCCGAGCTTGCGCACACAGTAAACGTACATGGAAGCGAAGGCCTCGTTGATCTGAAAGGCAAGCAGGTGAATACGGTTCATTCTAATTATGAAGACGTCGAATCGATACAGACCTCAAAGAGATCTACGTCCTCTTTTGTGATGCCAGCAAGCGCAAGCACCTTGGGAATGGCGGCGCTAGGACCAATGCCCATAATGCGGGGAGCAACACCTAATCCAAACACAGTCAAATCCTCCCTTCTCCAACCCGAACGCAAGCAGCCTCGACAAACCTGCAACAGCCGTCGTCACATGCTTCGCCAGAACCGGCAAGCCCAGCTCCTCCGCCTTCCTCCTCGTCATCAACAGCACCGCCGCGGCGCCGTCCGTGATCTGGCTCGCATTCCCGCCCGTCGTCTGCGCGGGCGCCCACTGCGGGAACGCCGCCTTGATCTTACCGAGCGTCTCCTTCGTCGTTCCCGCACGCACGCCATCGTCCTTCGTGACCACAACCTTCTTGCGCACACCCGCGTCCGCGCCGTCCTTCTGCAGCGCCGTGAATGGCACAATCTCGTTGTCGAACGCACCCGTCTGCTGCGCGCGTTCGGCACGCTGGAATGACAGCGCGGCGAACGCGTCCATGTCCTCGCGGCTGATCTTGAAGTCGCCCGCGACATTCTCGCTCGTCCAGCCCATGGGCTGCAGCGCGTCGGCCGCGCAGGACACCGACTTGATCTCGTCGCTCGCAGAACCGGGACCCGAGTCCGGGCTGAATGCATCGGTCAGTTCACCTTCTGAGCACTGAGTCGACGAGAGGTGAGGGGGACACGCACTTGAACGTCATGCTCTCGACGCCGACGGCGAGCCCGACTTCGATCTGTCCCGCGCGGATCTGGTTGGAGATGGTGGTCGTCGCCATAAGTCCCGACGAGCAGAAGCGGTTGATCGTCTGCACGGGCACGCTCTCGGGGATGCCGGCAGCGAGCGCTGCGGTGCGCGCCTCGTAGGCTGCGCCTGGAGGGAGGACGGTGCCGACGCAGATGTCGCCGATGAGCGTAGGGTCGATCTTGGCGTGGGCGATCGCTTGCTGGAGGGGATGGGGGAACGAGTCAGTACGGATGCGGATGCAAGTGCGGAGTTGGTGTGGGGTAGCCTGGGGTAAGGTACCTCGTACGCACCTTGAACATCTCGGTCAACAGCTCGTCACTCCTGCATTTCGTGAGGACTCGTCAGCGCGAACTACAGCATTTCTTGCGTGTGTAACTTTCACCTCATGTCTTTGAACCCTCCCTTCCTTGCCTTGCACAAGGGCGACCGGATGGCCATGGTGATGACAACGTCATCCGGGCTCTTGCGCTGCAGCGCAGCGACGCCCGTCGACGAGCCGAGTATCGACGAAGCTGCTTGACGAACGCGTTCGAAAGACATGCTGAAGACTTGTAAGCTTGTAGTACTAGTAGTTCTGGGTGATGTCGGCGAGATGTCACTGCGCGTGTCACTGCTTTATATCCGCTCGAAGGGCGCTCGGGCAACGTTCGGGCAGTAGCTGGTGGCCCGAGTCGGTTCAGCGGGGCACAATGTGGGGAAGCCGGCGGGGAGGAGCGAGTCTCACCTGATTGGGCTGCGTCTTCACAGAGGGTCTATTCAGTTCTTGTACGCCCGGGCGCAGAGGTTGGCGAGCGGCCGTGATAATGATCCGGCCGCAGTGCAATCACGGGCTTGCATTCGGTGTGCTTGCAGGCATATTTGAGCCGGTAGGGTCCATGCATTTACGTGCTGTAGAAATGGTGGGGGCGGTTGAGACTTACTGGGGAAGTATTCGAAATTGTAGTGAGCACGGGTTCAGGTTGGCGAAATTATGGCCTACCTCAGGCACGGCCGGATGTGCGGCGGCAGGAAGCGCCCGCGCTTTGAATCCGAGGGAAGAGTTGGTTCACAAAGCTACACGGTTTACAGGTATACGTCTCTTCGTCATTCAATTGACTACGTGTAGCAGTATTTACATGCGTGCTTTACAACCGGAAAGTACAAATCGTAACAAACGTCCATGCTTCCAATCGCCCGATAAAAATAAGTACCGAATAAATAACATCTGACCACCTTCCTCGTGAATTACTGTACCACAACACAAGCCTTAGTCAAGGTTGTCGAGGGCTCGGCGAGCGAGGGCTGCCATTAATACGCTGCCCGCGCCGGGGCTTCGCCTATGCAGAATCACGCCATGTCAGAAGTGGTTCGACGATGAGAAAGTCGAGGTTCAGCTGGGGCACTCACTTCACAGCTGCCGCCGCCTCCAGGATGTCGGGGACGAAGGGGAGAACATCCTTGGCGACTTCCTCGATGTCATCCTCAACAGTGCCGCGCCTATATCAAAGCGATCGGTGAGCTTGTTTACTGCAGATAAGAGGATGTTATCACTGACTTCACGGCCGCCGCTGCCTCCAGGATGTCGGGGACGAAAGGAAGCACCTCCTTAGCGACGTCCTCAATGTCTTGTTCAACGGTACCGCGTCTATAAACCAGATATCCATATATGATGAGTCACTCTATCCAAAAGTAGAGGAGGGGGTACGACTGACTTCACAGCCGCTGCCGCCTCCAGAATGTCGGGGACGAAGGGAAGCACCTCCTTGGCGACGTCCTCGATATCTTGTTCAATCGACGAAGCATTCCTCTTCGCTTTCGTTCTGGGCGACAACGGGTGACATCAGCTTTTGCCTGAGGGCGGACGAAGTGGCCGAAGCACGCACTCGAACTCGTTGATGATGTCAGGAAGCAGCGGCAGGATGTCCTCTGCTGCGGTGACCGCGGCCGAGGCAACAGTCCTCTTTGCTTTCGATCTGTAAATGTTACGGGAAAGGAATCGGGTGAATTCATGCTCAAGAATGGAGATAGGGCCATGGTACGCACTCGAACTCGTTGATAATGTCGGGAAGCAACGGCAGAAGGTCTTCCGCGGCAGTCACTGCAGCTGATGCAACAGTCCTCTTCGCCTTTGTTCTATGGCCAGCATATTAGTCTTCGTTCGATGATACGGGCAATGTAGCACGCACTCGAACTCGTTGATGATGTCGGGAAGCAACGGCAGGATATCCTCTGCTGCGGTGATCGCGGCGGATGCAACAGTCCTCTTCGTCTTTGACCTATTGGGTTCGGGTGGGGAAAGTTAATGTCACATTTATTTAGCGATGGCAGGCGAAATAATACGCACTCAAATTCTTGAATGATATCAGGGAGCAAGGGCAGAATATCCTCTGCTGCAGTCACAGCAGCAGACGCCACAGTGCGCTTTCCACTGAAGCCGTCTGAGTTAGATGGTGCACGTCAAAGGTGTGTGAGACGTACTGCAGCTTCTGAATAAAGGGGGCGACCTTTAGGGCTTCTTGGAAGAGCGTCTCGAGGTCGGGCGTCTCCTCGCGAGGAAGGTTAGAAATGGGAAGCGCAGAAGCCGAAAGGGCTAAGGCAAGGACGAGGGCGAAGGTGGAGGGCTGCATTGTGGTAATGAGAGGATGGAGAGATGTTCGTGAAGCGAAAGTAGATGGACAAAAGAGCGATTTGCTAGAAAGCACGAAAGGGTAACCAGTACCGAAATGACAACTACAGAAGACGAAGAGGAGCGCTGCTGAGGATCCCATCTCCCACCATGGTCTCTTTTTATAGTTCACAGCTGCGATGCTGCCGCCGGAAAATTAGTAGTCGTCCTGGCTTCCAGCTCACCAAATATCTGCGTCTGATGGTATCTTCTCCTTACCGACAGCGCATGGCCACGAGCGCATACATCAAACCACGCAGAAGGTTTATTGGCAGCGGGCGCATCGGGGCGCAACCAGAACCAGAATCGAGAACACTGGGATATTGCCATCTGTTGAAGTTGCAGCGTTGGCCTGCCATCAATCTACCACCTCCCACGCATAACGTTATCATGATCATGTTAGATGAAACGATTGCTCACTATAGGTTCCACCCATCTGTCGACGTCGTCCAAAATCTTCACTGCGGTGCAGTCTCTGGGGGTTACCTAGTGGAACAAAGCTCTACGCCTGGGCTTTATTAGTCTCGGTCGGGATTTTGAGCCGACTGGGATATCTATATCAGATGAGAAGAAGAGTGGCCCGTCCTCATTGAGGTCAACCACAAGAGCTAGCGCCAGTGGCAAGTGATCCGTGGGACCATCACCACCCTCAGTCTCCTCAGCGTGCGGTGCCACCCAGTGGTCCCAATTTGATGATATGATGACCAGCACGCCACCAACTGACAGAAACGCGCATCGGTGCCATCGAGGAATATAAATACCACCAGAGCGGCCGACGGAAGGGCTTGGCAAGCACAACCACGACAACCTGCATGCCTTGTTCAACTGTAACATTGAAGAGATATAGGAACAAAATCTGAATATCGAATTATTGCACCACACGCCCTAGTCAAGGTCGTCGAGAGCGCGGCGAGCGAGCACTGCCATTACTGTGCCACCTGCACCGGAGCTATGCCTGTACCAAAGCACGCCACGTCAGAAGTAGTTCAACGTTGAGAAAGCGGACGTTGGACAACTGACTTTACAGCCGGGGACGCCTACAAGAAGTCGGGGAGAAACTTCGTGATCTTTCCAATATCTTCGACGGTGTCGCGTCTAGATTCCAGGCGCCCGCAGTTCATGAGTGTGCAAAAGAGATGGGGAAGAGATGACTGACGTCACAACCGGAGCCTCCTCCAGGATTGTTGGGAGGAATTTCACGACCTTTCCGATATCTTCGGCGTTGCCCCGTCTAAATTTCCGATGCCCACAGTCGATGAGTATGGTCCATGGAAGAGAAGGAGTGTATGACTGACTTAACGGCTGGTACCTCGTCTAGGAACTCTGGGAGGAAGTTCGTGACGTTTCCGATATCTTCAATGATGTCACGTCTTGATGATTTCAGAAGCCCGTGGTTGATGAGTACGGGACATCAAAAGAGATGGAGGATATGACTGACTTAACAGGTGGGGCTTCGTCCAGGAAATGGGGGAGGAAGTGCGTGATCTTTCCGATGTCTTCGTTAGTGTCGCGTCTGGGAGACAGCATCGATGAACATCGTAAAGCACAAGGAAGACATAATCACTGACTTGATGATTGCAGCCACTCCCCCCAGGACATCAGGACCCAAAGACGAAATCTCCTCTGCTGTAGCGGTGGATATCGTGGTCCTCTTATGGCTGTAATCATTTGAGTCAGAAGTGTGAACGCTAAGGGTAGAAATCATACGTACCTCGGCTTCTGGACACGAGCAGAGATTTGTGCGGCCTCTTGGCGGGCAGTTTCGACTTGAGCCATCTCCGAGTTTGCGCGAGGAATATGAGTGACTGGAAGTCCAGAAGCCGAAACGGCCAAGGCGATGACAAGGGCGAAGATGAAGGGCTGCATTGGAGCAATGAGGGGGCAACGATATGCTTGTCAAGCGGATAAAGATGGGACAGAAGAAGGATTTCCAACGGATACACCAAAGGGTAACCAGTACCACAGTGATGACTACAGAAGATGAAGAAGAGCGCTGCTGAGGATTTTTTCCTCTACCATGAACTCATTTTATAGCTCACAGCTGCGATGCTGTCGCGGGAAAATTGAAACCGGCGGTGCATGGCCATGGGTGTATACATTAAGCAATGCACCAGGTTTATTGGAAGCGAGCACATCGGCAGCATATCCAGAACCATAATCGAAGGCACTGACCGGGGAATATCGCGGTCTCTTCAAGTTACAGCGTTGGGCCTGCCATCAACCCACCACCTCCACACACACCGTTATCACAATCGAGCTAGATAAAAACATTGCTCTTTACAGGGTCCACTCACCAGTTGTCCTTCTCTGAAGTCTTGACCGCGGTACAGCTTCTACGGATGGTTTATTCCTGCCCACAGGTTCTGTTGGTGAGTATTTCGTGGGGGTCTGAATATAGTCAGTAAGATGGAAGGGTAGTCGCCCGTCTTTATCAAACTTATCCACGGGGGCCGGTGGCAAGCGATCCGTGGGATTGTCGCCATCCATCGTCACTCAAGCGTACAGCGGCACCAAGGCCGAATGCGCCCGCCGGTCCCTATTCAATTCAGTTCAATTCAAGCGCGCCAGCAGGCGACCGAAACACGCATCGTCATCATTGAAAGATTTAGATGCCGCCAGAGAGGCCGATGGAAACAAGGCGAACTCAACCACGAGGACCTGCGTGCCTTGCTCAAAGGTAACATTGTAGGGGTATCGTGACAAACGCTGAATGCTATGCAGCGTCAACAACGCAAGGAGCCGGACAGCTGTACCACTCACGTATGCAGTACCTATCCTTCCAGCTTCTCCAGCCGTTGCATGAGAGACTCTATGCGCTCCTCCAGCCCACTGACATTGCCTCGGACTAGTTTGTTGTTGTCCTCCAGGCTGCCTTCCACGCTTTCTACCGCTTTTGATAAGTCTTCGAGGGCCTCCCTGACCTTTTTCTGATCCTCTTCCAACCCCTCTAGCGTGCTCTGAAATTCGGCAGCAGATGTATGCAGCGTAGACAATGTCCGTAATCTTGTCAATATATGCGGGATATGAGGCAGATTTGGGACAAGTCGAGTAAGGATCGGCATCATCTGCTCTTGCAGAACGGAAGGCGCGGCAACTGGCGGTGGAGCACCTTCTGGATGGTGAGGTTGGCGGCGATGCTGCTGAGTTGACGAAGACACTCGTTCTAAGTCCGTCAGAAGAAGCTTCAACCTACGAGATATGTTGTCAAGGTGGCGAGGTTGTGTCAGGACAGTAAGTTGGGTGTTGAGGCGGGTCAGCAGAGGGAGAAGCGGTGGAGGCATCGGAGATGTCTTGAGAAGCACGGTCAGACTTGATTAGATGCTTCACGCGCTGTCCGACGTACCTCATCCAAAGACGCACTCGCTGAGCCGACGAGCTTTTCGAGCTCTCCTACGCGACGGTCCATATCTGCTGTATCTCTCAGAGCCGTCTTCGGGGGTTCTTTCTCTTCAGCCGGTGTCTCCTTCGATTCCTCTTTTTTGGATGCGGGTTCGGGTGTGACCGATTCCTCTGCGGACTCTTCCTTTAGCACCTCGTTCACCAGGCGTATTCTGCCCTCCTTGTTGACGCTAAATTTCTCCAGACGGCTCTTCACGTCGACAAGACCTTTTATAAGCTCGCCGGGGTCTACATGTTCTTCCTCGCGCTCTTTCTGCAAGAGAGGATTCGAAGGATCGCCGAGTTCGGTCTCCAACGACGCTAGCTCTGCCTGGAGTAGACGCAGTCTTGCGGACAGCGATGGAGGGTGAGATGGAGATGGAGATGGCGTGCGGGACCTAGGGTACTGATATATAGACCGATCGCGAATCCCTACGCAGTGGTATATAGGCAATCAAGTAATTGAGATAAAGGCCTGACGTACGTTTCCGTTCCGCCCGCTTGAACTTCTTGCTAGCCTCCTCTGCACCTATGAGGTTACTGTTGTCAAGCTCTTCTTTTGCGCTTGTCTCCCCGTTCCGTCCACGAAGTGCATGACGCGCCGGCAGTCCTGATTCTTCATCACTTGACTCGCCTTGCTATGAAGACACGTTCAGTTCAGCACCGATCTAATGAAGCGAGTATACTTACTTTCGTCTGAGATGAAGGAAAGACATCGTCCGTTTCATAGATATCAGGCGCGGTGTCCTATGTCCACAACGCGTCGAATGAGATCGCGAATGCAAAGATCGAGAGTAGCACCAACTATGTCCGGTAAATTCGCGTATTTATTGGCACTCATGGATTACCTTGTGTCGCGAGTGTGGTTTTGTCGTGTTCAGGAGGTAGAATTAGCAAGGACAGTCGAGCAAGGCACAGCGGGATGAGAGCAAGTCGACTGTGAAGCGCGTCGGGCTTACGGTAGAGGAGCGTGGGAAAGATAGACAGAGGCAAAAGGGCCAAAAAAGCGTCACCTGAGCGATTCGAACACTCGCGGGCAAAGCCCAACCGCTGAGTTGCTTTAAATAGCAGGCGATCCCGTTAACCACTCCGGCAAAGTGACTTGTCATACAATCATAAAGTTTACATCAGGTATTCCTCTGGTCCGCCCTCAATAGTCTGCGATTACGACTGCAAGACACGAAAGTACAGCAGTATGGACGAAGTACATTTATAACATTGATGTATGGAATAGCAGCATTAGCAATGAGGTAGTGTGTTATACCAAGAATATCTCAAGAATTTTGACTGGCTGCTTGCTGCCTGATGCCGAAGAGTTGGATCAGATCTGTGGAGGCGAAAGCAAAAGAGTGTCAGCGATGCGACAGCAATTCGGTGAGTGAATTACCTTGCAGCCTGGCCTCCTTTTTCTGACGTTGTGTTTCTTTGCTTTTGATCCCAGAAAATGCCTGCAACCCAAGTTAGCGAACCTAGCAACTCAATCCATGGTTGTCGAGGGGACGCACCTCTTTGATAAGCAATTTCTTCTTCTCCTGAATTTCTATGACCTGGTGGAGTTATTGTTTGAGATGGGAATTATTGGAACAGATGGGCGGGGTAAGTACCTTCGATTCGACCGTATCCTCCGCGATAAGCTGGTATACGTGAACGGGCTTCTTCTGGCCAATGCTGGAATGATTGTTAGTGTTAGCTGTGAGGCTCCTCTCATATATCCATAAAGTGCGTACCGATTGCATCTATCAATTGCTTGACTCTCGATACCTTCCTGCCACCATCTAGACACAAGATCAGGTGCTATATGCGCCAAGCCAAGAACACTCTTACGGATCCATCCTAGGATACATGTCAATCTTTCTTAGCGACATGAGGGAAGAAAGGCGACTTACAAGTATACGTTGTTTGCAACTGTCAGGTTCAGGCCAAGAGCACCAGCCTTGAGCGATATCAACATGACCTTCGGGTTTACCCCAGCGGCCAGAGGTTCCTGATATGTCACGGTGCTGGCGGAAGCAGCGAACCTGGCCTTTGCGACGCTCTTCCCTTTCGCTTTCGCCTTGCCCTTGCCTTTCTTCCCTTTGCCCTTCTTGGTCCAGACATCATCGTCATCCTCGTCGTCCAAGAAATCATCATCATCGTTCTCGACAGCGCCCGGAACGAAGTCGTCATCGGCGTCTCCCTGTTCCTGGGCGGTGATGTCGACGTCGACGACGCTGGCCTGCGTGGTTGTCCGGCGGCGAGTAGCCCGCCCCTGCGTTTGAGTGGGCGCCGGTGTTCCAGATGGCGTGGAAGCAGGCGGGACGGCAGCGTCGTCAAGGGGGATCGAGAAGCGCTGGAGCGTTTCCTGCCTCCTCCGAGCGGACATTTTACCGTCAAATCGCACGTAGGGAATACTGGAGCCAGTCAGCGCCTTTTTCGAACCCATGAGTTGTCAAATTTACCCTTCATTATCAAGAGTTTCCGCAATCTACGTACAGAATCCATCAGTGCTTGGTCTTTCAACTTTAGTACTGATGGGTCCGTACCTTGTCCAAGAACGAAGTGAACTGCGAGAAAACGAGCGACTTCTCGTTCCCAGGCGTCAGCTTCAGCAGATGCACCAACTGGTCAATCTTGGCGGAGGAGCCTGTGCGCAAGTCGTTCTCAGTGTCGTCTTCATCCTCATCCACCGGTATAGGAGCCTGGGTAAGCTCCGTGGGGGGAGGAGGCTCTATGAGGTCTCCCATGCCTATCGCACGTCGATCCTACAGGACAGTCAGCACTGCTTCCTTGACATTGTCAAAAATGCTCGCCATGGGACACTTGGGGTCGCGTGCGATGACTTCCGTGATACTATAGAAAATAGGCGTTAGCGAGCGGACGGCAAACGAACGCTTGTTGAGAGTCACCAAGGAAGGCAGAATCTATGTGAGCAGGCGGTGATCCTCGGGTCATCCAATATACCGAAACAAATGGGACACTCCTCGTTATCTTCGATAGCTTGCGCAAGAACAGCCTGTAGACGGATCCTTTCCTGCGGCGTGATCTGAATTGCGGCGTTGTTATGGTCATCGTCGGCATTCTGTAATTGCTGGATAAGATCGGCGGGCACTAGTCCTGGGTGAAGGGCGATTTGACGCAGGCGAGTGAGCAGAGCCAGTGCATTCGTCGAGAGCTATTCGCGATGTTCAAGTTCAGTCAACAAGACTGGGACCTACGCGGGAGATACGTACGGAGAAGGCAGTGACGCCGCCAGGGTTGTTCATCATATTTTCAATACGCTCCTTGGACAGCTGTTCGATGGTATCGTACAATTCCTATTGGCTTGCTTTAATATGTGTATGAAGAAAGTGCATCCGAGTACATACCCTTGCCTCTGGGGCCAATTCTACGGGCACAAGCGTCATTTCAACCTGAACAGTGTAGTGAGCACGGAGGCACATCCAAAAGGGTGACGCTCGAGCTTACCGGAGGCAAGGGCACCAAGTAATTGCCCTCGCTATCTTGCATCTGTAGATTCGTGAGCAACGCACATGCGAGGAAGGCACGATAAACGAGCCTCTTTAGTGCGCCGAATGCATATCTGGCTCATCAGCGCCCTCAACATTTCTGCACCAGACGGGTCTCCATCCTTGAGCGGGCGAAGCAACAATCGTTTGTAGAAGTCAGAGTTGTCGAGCGGGCTGCATATCTTGAGGAACGTGACGATAGAGCCCAGATCCTGCCAAGGCGAGAGGTGAGCAGGAGATATTTGAGACGAAGCGACGCAGAGCATATGCATGAAACTTACTTGAGGGGAATTGATCTAGATGCCATCAAAAAAGGTGAGCCCGGTTCACCAAAAATATAATGGAGATGACATACGATGGGCGTCCCTGTCAAGACCCATCGCCTTTCTGCAGCGAGCGCATACACAGCTTGTGCCATCTTAGTCCTCGGATTCCTGATATTATGGCCTTCATCCAGAATGATCCGCTGTTTCCCAAGTTCATCAATAAACCGAACATCAAGGCCATCGCGTTAGAGTAGAATATCTCGTACCTTCCACGGCACGCCAAACAGACTACTCTCCACTTTCTTCTTTTTCTTGCTCGGAGCACCGTTACCATTCGCCAAGCCTGCAGCATTTTCGTGTTCCTTGGTCACGGTCTGATACGTCGTCAACACGACGTCGTACTTCTGGAGGTCCTTAGCAGACATGGACCGCCCCGTCCCGTAGTATGTGCAGTACGACAACGCGCCAGGCATGCAATGGTCGTCGATTTGCTTCTCCCAGTTTGAAAGGACAGAAAGCGGGACAACTGGAAAAGGGAGGTCGGAAATGGGAAAGACTACATGAGGTGAATGACGTACCGATTAATGTGCTCTTGCTGAATTTCGAGGAGTTGTCATTCTTGGTTGCCAAAATCAAGGAAATCATGGTGAGCGTTTTGCCCTGAAGGTGATTTATCAATGAAGGAACATTGGCGTGAACAACTGCGAACTTACTAAACCCATACTATCGGCACAAAGTGCACCTCTTCCAAGCTCCGGCTTCGCCTCCTGTGGACTCTTGGTCGCAACTTATACGTATGTTTATCAGACATACATACACCTCATGTGCGGCCAGAGATTGTGACTCACTGTTGTAATAGTACGACTGAAGGAAGAAGCGATCCGTTCAGTACAGTCTCATGAACTAGACGGCGATTACGAACCTTAGCACCCATCTTCCTGTACTGCCAGAACTGAACAGGCTTGTCAGTTTCCTTCTCCGGCAACTTGGGGTATTCATGATCAATACACCACTGCAACGCTTGGGCCTAACAAATCGAAACATACGATCAATCTCCGCATCCCTCAACCAACAGAGCCCATCCATATAAAGCTCACCTGATGCTTAAGCAAATTAACACGCAGCTCCCCGCTTTCGATCCCAGGTGGATTCGGGTACAGCGGGAGAGAAAGCACGTCCTCCGTCGAGCACAGCGTATCAAGCAAGCTGCTTCTCCGTCCCTCGTCGTCGACCTTCTCCAGACTGTTCAAGATCTGGCGGAGCTCGGCAGCCTTGGCGAACGACTCTTGCTGCCTGCGCGCCAGCTCCATCTGCGCCTGCGTCATGCCGCGGGCCTGTGAAGCGCTCGGGCCTGCAGCGTACGCCCCTGAACCGTATGCAGAGCCGCTGTATGCGGATGGCATTCTCGAACCGCCGACTATGGCGGCGGCGGAGGGCAGACCAGGGCCTCCGGCAGAAGCGTAACCTGCTTGTGCGCTGGCTGTAGCAGCAGTTCGCTTTGGGAAGCCGCGTTGCCCAGGGGTTGCCCAGATCAATTGTGGCTCTAGCTGGCCGCGTTTGTCCATGGCGCCATAGATCCTCAAGGTCCTGTGGATGCAAGCGGTGAGAACTGTGAAACCCCTACTTGAGTCGCAAGAGAATGCTTACACCGATAAAGAATAGCTAAACCCGCGAACTAAAGGCAGTCAAGTCAGGTCAGCCTAAGGCTATGGATCCAAAAATATAAGTGATACAGACGATTGCCTTCGTTCATAGTCCCTTCCACAGTGACTAGTTGCCTGTCGAGAAGCGGAGACAACCTGCTTGCTACAGTTCGGGGCAGGTGCCCAACTTGCGTTCCACCGATATTCTTGACTTGGATGGCCATTCTGAGTGACATAAATTTGAGTGCATGCGCCTGGGAAAGGATGTTGAACAAGGTTCGCGAACCTATCGTATTTATTTTGTGGTTCCCTGACAAGACGCACTTGCTCTCCCGCATCGACCAGACCTTTTGAAAAAATCAGCATTCCCTCGAGTTTAAGCAGCGCTGCGACCCACCTTTATAATACTGAACACCAACAACATTGGTGCTCATGGTGCAGTACAGCTCATCAATGGACTCCTCCGGCGGAGCGTCATTCTCCATGCCTTCCTCCCACGTCGCACCCACAGGATTATTGGTCTTGCGCTCACCCGACGCCCTCGACGCGCCCGGCTGGCCAGCCAGAGGTTTAGGCTGTGAGCCTCCGGGAGCAGACAGACTTCGCTCCGCGTCGGCAAACGCAGCATCGAGCTCGGCCTTCCGCTTCCTCTGACTGGGCCCACTCCCAGACGCCGCCGGAGTCGACGTCGACGCGCTCTGGGACATGGAGGGCTGAGATGACGATGGAGGCTCGGACACTTGCGACGACGGGGGCGGCTGGGATGAGGAAGGCGCTGCCGCAAGTGCTGCTGGGGCCTTGGCCGACTCGGGGATATCCGCAGGGTCTATGCGACGCGCTGCGAGGGCGCGACGGATCTTATGCTGGTCCTCGCTTCGCAAATTCCCAAAACCCGAGATACGATGAACGCCATAGGCAGCGAGTTGCGCCAATATCGTCGGAGTGAGGCAGCCCCTATACACGAAAAAGCTGTCTCAGAACGCGCGTATGGCGATAAATTGGAGAATACTGCGAACCAATGTGTCCACTGGACCGTCTCTCCGAAGTGATTAGTAATAGTACGGCCGTATCTGAGGTCTCCAAGGGCGATGGGAGAGCCCTTGCATGGCAACGGCCCATGGCATTTCGCGCGCGAGCTTTTGCTGTACTGCAGGCCAATTTCAAGTCAGCACGCCGGCCCAGGCACGACGTCGACGCGTCGCGCAGAAAGGAGACGTACTTCAAGATGGTGCAGCGCACCGGCAGAGCCAGTCCTCCTTGGCTGGCTTCCAAACATTACAAAGGCATAAAGAAGAAGACGATTCTAAGGTATTGCAGTGGCGGTGATGAGCAAGCTTTGAAGTCGCCGCCGATGACGCCGCGGTCGCGGATAGCCACCGACGCGTCGGGATGGGTCCAAACACGGAACAACAACGCGCCTCCGTCGTCCGAGTCGCCGTGCCTTGATTCGACTCGGGCTTCTTTATCTTATCTCTGAACACGGGGCTCAGAAGTTCCGAACATCATGCTCATAACAAATTCGGACAGTCCCACGTCTAGTCTTCACTCCCACCACCGCAATAATGCGCCTTGCATCCTTCGAGACGCAGGAAAAGCGGGCACTGCTCCCCAAACATTACCCTAAAGCCAAGTTCACATTGGTGATTCATGGGGGTGCAGGCACAATGTCCAGGGATGGGTCAACACCCGAGCGGCAGGCAGAGTACAAGGCCGCGCTGAGCAAGGCACTCCTGGCGGGTTATGCTGTCCTGCAGGACGAAGGCGAGGCTATGGACGCGGCTGTCGCTGCGGTCATGTCCATGGAAGGTTCGCAGACGTAGGTGCTAACCAGAACACGATATGCTAACACCGTGATTCAGACTGCCCCCTCTTCAACTCGGGGAAAGGTGCTGTGTTCAACGTCGCAGGCAAGGTACGTCCCACCTCACGACCAGCCTGTCCTCCAAACACATAGCCAAATGAATTCGTAGAACGAACTCGAATCCTCCATCATGCTCTCCAAGCCGCCCTCCACACACCCAACAATCCCCCCATCCCGCCGCGGCTTCGCGCTCACGCTCCTCACACGCGCCAAGAACCCCTCCGACCTCGCGCGCAAGCTCTACCTCTCGCCCTCCTCCGTGGAGCACACCATGCTCTCCGGCGCCGCCGCAGAGGACCTTGGCGCGCGCCTCGGCAGCACGCTCGTCGACCCGTCGTACTTCTTCACCGAGGCCCGCTGGCGCGAGCACCGGCGCGGGCTCGGGCTGCCCGAGACGCCTTTGCCGCCAGGGCACTCCCCCGATAACGGTAGAGACAACCACGAGAGTCTCGACCCGATGCCAACAGGTACCGTCGGCGCAGTCGCGCTCGACGCGCGGGGCTGCATTGCGGCGGTGACGTCCACCGGGGGCCGCACGAACAAGCTCGTGGGGCGCGTCGGGGACACGCCGCAGATGGGCTCTGGGTTCTGGGCGGAGGAGTGGGCGCGCGGGCGGGGAGGCTGGGTGCGGAGGACGTGGGACCGCGTGCGCGGGAGGCATGCGAGGTGCGCCGTGGGGGTTTCGGGGACTGGGGACGGCGATGTGCGTGTTCTTCGTGCTTCTGGATCGGTGGGAGTGAGCTGACCTGTGTACACGTTGGTCTGTTCAGTACTTCATCCGACAGAACACGGCGTCCACGGTTGCGCGTCGGATGCAGTATCTGGGCGAGCCGGTGCAGAAGGCGGCGAAGTGGGTCGTCGAAGATCTTCGCAAGGATGGAGGCATGGGTGGTGTGATTGCTCTGGATGAATCGGGCCGCGGTGAGTCAATTTCTTTCGCGCTTCGCGACATGCATTGATGAGCTATTCTCACCGCACCAGTGGCCATGCCGCTCAACTGCCCGGGCATGTATCGCGGCGTGATCAGGCCAGACGGCGAGCCGAAGACAGCCATATTCGACGACGACGTGCTATCTTAGATGGGCACTGTTAGACGAAGGTTATGATCGCAGGAGCTGGGTAGTGTACCAATAGATTACATCTGGAGTCATAGAGATGCGTAGGGGATATCACGCTGTCTACGATAGTAGTGTCTGGATATAAAAACAGAGGAAACAACAGGCATCACAACCCAGGTCGTAGGTAAAACAGTGTTAGCAGAAGAGGAACTCGTGAATCAGTGGTGGGACGAGACCGCGGCCTGCAATCGTTTCTTCAGGCCACCGCGACTATCTGGTGAAGCCGTTCGAGGTACCACCTCAATATTGGGCTCTTGGGGAGCAGGCTTTTCCTCCTTTTCTTCCTCTTCCTTCACCCCGGCAAGTGGAGTAGGTAATGGGTGCAGCTCGCCGTCATCCCGCAAGACACCCGTCTCGCCAGGGCCGACTGGCTCGACCATCTCGGTGAGCACAGCAACGCGGGACCACCGGCGGTACCGTGTATACTGCAGAGATGAACAAGATCTACGTCAGAAAGGATATGCTTTCCATGGAAATGAACTCTTACCTTGCCCATCCCGCCCTTCGCACTCCGCGTCTCCCACTTATTGTCCCCAAACACCCACCCATCCACATCTGTGACCTCATCCACATCATCCTGCTTCTCCGGCTCCGCATCCCCATGCGCCTGCTCCTCGCCGCCCTTGCCCGCAGCCCCCTTGGACGCCGTCGGGCTGATCGGCGTCGTCGCGGCAGACCCGCTGCTCGAGGCCTCCATCATCTTGTTCGCGGCCTTGAACAGCCGTGTGCTGCCCGCGATCTCCTCCTTCAGCGCGGGGATGGGCTTCTCGACGCGGCTCGGGCCCTCGCCCTCCTTGTGCACCGTGACGCGCCACTCGTCCTCGTCCCACGTCCACATCGCGACGCGCTTGACGCGCCCGCCCTTGCCGTCCCCGATGAACGCGACGGTGGGCGGCGGCAGCGAGAACGCGCTGGGTGGAGGAACAGGTTGTTGTGTCGCGGAGCACCAGGAGGGCCGCTCGCCGGGGAGCAGGGCGGCGGTCCAGTCGAGGCCGACCCACCACCGCTGATTTTCGTAGATCGTGAACAGGAAGCGGATTGTATTCACCGGGGTGGTTTCAACGCTGGACATCGGGAGGTACGGCTCCAGGCGGCCGGGGAGAGGCGTGCCAGAGAGAGCGGACCAGGCGCGGTAGATTGACCAGCGGACCCACGCGCTGCGCCAGAGAGTGGTGCGGATGATGCGGGACCAGGGTGCGCGCCAGCTGAGGATGGTGGTGCCCACGAGCGCGAGCACGATGCGTAGTGGTACAACATACGTGAGGAGGACATAAGGAACGTAAAGGATGGCAGAAACGCGGATGAGAATAGGGAAGGGCGTGGATGGAGATTGAGGCACCGGAGGCAGGAGCGAGAAAATGGTGGACAGGTCGGAGATGGCGAGCTGCAGATGCTGCTCTGTGATCGGCGGTGTTCTGGATGGCGATGCTGCGTTCCGCCGTCGAGAGACAGCAATGAACCCGAGTGCTACGACAGGCAGCAGGTACCTATAGACCAGTCGGTATGCCGCTGATTTCAGGGAAGCACGCGAGTGACGTACCTGGCGCTGAAGTCGGCAAAGAGACAGAGTCCCCACCATGCTGCAATGACCAGCCAGCTTTCTTCCCAGGACGACTTCCAGCTGGCAATCTCAATGCCACGACGTACCCGTACAATGGCCGGCGAGAGACCGATGAGGACTGTCGTCAGAGGGGAGGGGACGGTATTGACAAACTCGATGAGCGTGCGGACGCCTGCGAGGACCTCGACATTGGATGTCACCGGGGGCGGCGGCTGGGCCGGAGCAGGGACAGGCTGGATCTGGGGCTGGGAAGCCGACCGTCGATGAGAGGTCGACATGAATGGAGACGGCGGGGAAGGAGACGATGGCGGGGAAGCTTGAAGCATTCCCAGTGCCATTGCCATCGTCAGCGGGCTACGGGGATTATCACGCGCTTGCCATGACGCGCGTATGACCGCGGGTCCTGCCGCTCATGCTCCTTCACTTCCTCGAGCATGGCCAGCAGCTCAACCAATGTCTCCCCGATAGACGGCCATCTACGCCAATTGACCATTTATTCGGTCGTCAGTCGTGTGGCTATCCTCGTACTCGTCTGGCTTGCGTCCAAGCTTCCCCAGTTCGATTCATCCGCGCAAACTCTCTTGGACGAGGACACCGACTCATTAACGTCCTCCCTGCTGCGCTGGGACGCGTTTCATTTCGCGCCTGTAGCCCGCACTGGCTATGTCTATGAGTACCAATGGGCATTTCTACCTGGAGTGCCCGTCGTATCTAACCTCCTCGCGTACGCATTCAAAACCGTGTCAGGCTCAGCCGAGTCGATATCATGGGTGGATGTCCTCAGAGCTGGTGGGCTAGCTGCGCTGTTTTGTGACAGCACCCATACACTCTATCACCTCACTCTGCAGATCATTGGCTCACCCTCCATAGCCTATTTGACTGCTTTGCTCTCGCTGCTCCCAAGCAGCCCTGCGACTCTCCGCTATGCCGGTTACAGCGAGCCCTTCTTCACATACTTGTCTTACAAAGGTATGTTGTTGATCTACAAGCACGCCATACTGACCCTGAATTATTGTGAAGGCATGCTACACTGCGCGCAGCGCAGGTGGCTCGCGGCCTCCTGCTATTTTGCACTGGCGGCCGCGTTCCGCTCGAACGGCATATTTCTCGGCGGCTTCGTCCTCTGGGGTATCATCATTGAGCCTTTTTTGCGCGGCCGGAGGGTGAGCCTCGTTTTTCTTGCTTTTTGGAATCGGGATCATGACCTCCTGGCATCGCAGCCTCGACCGGTCCAGATCTTATACGCCATCGTGCTCACTGCACTCATTTTCGCCCCCTTTATTTCCTACCAATTCGTCGCGTACCGCACATTCTGCACACCTGACACCCCCGATGGCCGACCCTCTTGGTGCGAATCCACAATCCCATCAATATACGCCTATGTGCAATCCCGCTACTGGAACAATGGTTTCCTGCGTTACTGGACTCCTTCCCAGCTCCCGAATATCCTTTTGGCCTCGCCTGTCCTAGCGCTCCTCTTCACCTATTCCCTCACCTATCTCACCCACTTCGTCTCCCTTATAACACATCGCAAACCCACCTCGCCCGCCTCCACACACCCATTCTTCCGCCCATCACTCGCTCCCCATGCGATACACGCCCTCATTCTTGCTAGTGTGTACCTCTTCGCCTCCCACACCCAGATCGCACTGCGCCAGGCCGCGTCGATGCCGCTTATCTATTGGGCGGCGGCGTGGCTCGTCAGCGAGCGGCCGTGGTGGGGGAGGCTGTGGGTCGGGTGGTGCGTGATCTGGGGTGCGCTGTCCATCGTGCTCTGGACCGTCTTCCTCCCGCCTGCATAGTGTTCAACGCGTATACTGTATACGTATACATGCAGCTTGGAGCTACTCGCGTTCCATAACCCTACGTACCCCGGCCCATGGCAGTGGAACAATGCAATTGTCGGTCCGACGTCGCGACTTGCTGATCGCTACGTACATATACTCGTCGAGGCGCGCGTGGAGGAATCAACGCCTGGTCTTCGTCTCAATATGATGGATGCCCATGATGCGCCATCGCCCATCGCCCATCCCATATACCCCCAAATGCAGCGCGCAGCACTGTCGTCATCCGCCGATGCCTCTATAACCATACGCGTACACCGACTGTATTCAGATCCTACACACCAAACAAGCTATCAAGCTATCTGTCTGTCTTCACGCTAGATCTATCAGTGGTACCCTAATAAGCACTCTCGCTCCGTAATGAAGGCGACCCCGGTTTCGACGTCAGCTCTCCCAGACTCCCAGTCCTGTGTCTGGATCTGAATCACCATCGCGCCTGTTCCACGTCGCGTCCATACCCATTGCACGCTGATGGTGGACGTCTCGTACACATGTGGCCCTTATCTCACATCTGTCAGGTGCCCGAACACAATCTGACGTCGATACACCTTCAGACTCCTAGCCGTCGCCGTCGCCGTCGCCGTCGCCGTCCCGCTCGGACGCCGCCACTGGCCCAATCGAGCCGTCAACATCGCCGCCGGCCTGCCCACGTCCATGAACATTTACATCTGCATCTACGTCCGCGGCTAAGACTACCTACCACTAGTCGCCAGTCGCCTCTTCCGCCCCGTACTACCCGCGCTGTCACGCCCTCACCTTCCCTTCCGTCGCCGCGTCGCGCACAGAAATAGCAAGCGTCAGATTCTGACGCGGACACACCCTTACTTGCGCGTTAACGTTCCGAGCGCCTGCATCACGGGCCTCGGAGCGCGTGTCCCACCCGTTCATTGTCGTACAGCTGATCCCGTCGCACCACAGTTGATACTGTAGTTCTGGCACTCCACGCCCTCCACGAGTGCTGTCTCACAAGAGTAAGCCCGCATCACAGCTGTACCAGACGTCGACGTGCGGCTCCGAAAGCCAAGACCCCATGTGCGTACGTATACGTGAGTGTCCGGAATGATAGGCCGGCCCGCTCGCGCAGAAGCACTCCCCGACTGTCGCAGGCTACGACTTCGAAGATGCGGGTGAGTACATGACCGCCTGCGTTCCGAGTACAGAGTTGTGCGATTCGGTTCTGATTCTGATTGGGGAATGCATTCGAAGTGGGGGGCGGAGGTGATAGATGCGTATTATGAGCGCGAGCGCACTGTCAATGGGCAAGAGCGTGGCCGTGGATCCGAGGCGTGTTGCACTTCGCGAGCGTCCTGAGACAAATGCATGAAGTTTGCAGCCTCGTTTCAGTCCGAGCAGCGCGCTACGACAACCATGGAACTCGAGAGCGGGCGCCATATTATAACCAAGCGTGCGCGCGTATGCGCAGACTACTGTGACTTGTCGTACCTGTATACTTCCATGAACACCAAACACACATCATATCGAGCAACTTCATAGAACTATATATCAATTCAGCTCAGACCACAGCACACCGACAATCGTGAAATAACACATAATGGATTGAAAGCTCGAGCGCATAGCAGCAGGGGGGATGCAGAATTCTAATAAATGTACTGTACATAACTGGGGGGTGGGAGGTGGGGGGTGGCCGCGTGAATCCCTGTAGTTCAACAATGCGACGGCGCGTGTCAGGCAAGAAATCCGGGGTAACACTAATAAAATAGGGGCAACAGAGGGAGAGAGAGAGTATGATGAGGAACTCGAGCGCGAGGACGGAGCGAGAGCGCGGAGAGAAAGAGATCAGAGGCGAGCGAGCGGGTGTGACGTAGATAGATAAACGAAGTAGATGCCAAAGGAGCGTGGTGGTGTAGCGTCATAATAAAGACTTACAGTCCGACAGTGTCTGGGCGACCGGCCGGGGTCAGAATACGAAGCCTTCGGTGGGAAGCGAAGGAAAAGGGTAGTGATCGTATAAGGGTCGGTTGGTACAGGCAGATAAAAGAGCGTGCCCGATTAGAAAGTTCCTAAAGATAACAAAGGTGAATATGTATGCAGCGGACAGACGGGATGCCTTTTGGGTGGTGGGTGAGAGTATCAGGGTAGGGTGGGGGAATGAGGGTAAATGCATGCGGGGAAGCAGATGAATAAATGCGAAAGAGCAAGCGGGCGCGCGGCGAGAGCAGGACTACGTATTCTCAAGCGACATGCAGCGTCACCTGCGTCTTGCCGCCAAACGCCATGTCGACGTCCTCGTTCGAGCGCATCGAGATGAGGTCGCCTTCCTCGTCCTCGTACTTGACGCGCAGCGGGCCGTCGTCTCGACGGGGCCCGCACAGACGGATCTTCTTGCCGACCTTCTCGACAAGCTCTCCGAACTCCATAGTCCTTGACACCTGGATGACGAAGATGTCGTTGCCGTAGTGCACCTTCACCTTCACCACCGAGTGTCCGTTCTGGTACGGATGCGGCATCCGACCGATAGAGGAATCGCTTGACCCGAAGGGCGTCACGGGCGACGAACTGTTCGGCGAGTCTTCCGAGTTCTCATTCGTTGAGTGACTGGAACCACTCGATCGTTTCGTCTCCGTTGACGCCTTTGATCGATCCCAAGGGGCTGTAGGCAGTGGCGGCGCAGCCGTCTTGGGCATATACGCGTTAGGCTGGCTAGCGCTGCGTGATCGAAGGGGAGGCGGGGGTACACCCAGGGTGATCTGAGGAGAAGCCGCGCCACTCCGGGGTTCGGCGCTCTCGTACGTTGACCGCAGTCGTGTCGAGCTGACCTGGCGGGGCAATCCTGGTCGCTGCATAGGCCCGCGGTTCCCGAAGCTGGAGTCTGACGCATAGCTCATCGAGCTCGCCGTGGACGTCAATCGCGACATCGACGGTCTCGGGCTAGGCCCTGATGGCAGACCCGTTACCGGTGGCGGAGGCATCATTGGGGGGTTGTGGTTTCGCCAGCTCGACATCACTGCGCCATTCACGTCCTCCGTCTGCGCCCGTGCAGTTCGGTCGTAGGCCGGAGTGAAGTCGCGCTCGAGACTCGGCGTCATGGTACCCCGACGCAGGTCGGCCGGTGTCGCCCGACCTGATGCCGGATGCATCGCGGGTGGGTAATCCTCGTACTCGTCGTCAGCCTCGTCAAATCCATCATGCGGCGGGTAGCCTGATGGCCCGTGTTGGTATCCCGAGCTAGGAGGAGGAACTTGATCATCGTTCCCGTATGGGGGCTGCTGGCGGTACGACCGGCCACCAGTGCTGTACGGGTGTGATGCCATGGATGGAACGGCGGAGAACTGGGAGGTGGAGGAGTACCCTCGTTCGTGGTTGAACGTGGGAGGGAAGCGGTTTTGCGGAGCAGGACTTGTGCTGTTCGCCAGTTGGTAAGCCAGACGAGATGTGCTGCGTTCGGACGCCCGACGCGCAGCGACTCTCTCGATCAACCGCTTGACCGAGGTCTCCCATTGCTTTACCTGCTCTTCATTCCTGCAGCGCAGAGTGAAGAACTCGAGATCGTCATCGCCCTTCCACCAGACGTTCAACGAGTAGACACCTGTCATCCGTAGTACGTGAGAAGGCAACTTACGGCAAAGGAGTTGGGGTTACGCACCTTGTTGAATATGTGCCTTTGCATCAGTGACGTTATTCAGGTAGATACGACCTTTCAAGAGCAGGGGCGTCGATTTCTTCTTCGAAGGACCTGCCATAGAAGGTGTGTTGAGGGGCGTCGGGGTTTGAGGCTTCTTGAGGATCGAATTGCTCTTGTTAACCTTCTTTCCATTTGCCGGGCCAAGGTCCTCTTTACAGCACAGGATAATCCGTTCGAAGAGGAATACGTGATACTCGCGGTCGACTTCGGATTTCGTAACAGTGAAAATGTCATCGAGAAGCAGATCACCAAACTGCGACACATGGTGGCCTTTCCAGTCATCCACGCGCGTGGACAAGTTTTGGACTGTCTGCACATTTTCAGCACGGCGCTGTGCTTCGTTGATCTTGTCTGTAATGCGCTTCGCTGCGGCAGATCCCGCCTTGAGCTCATCGTAGTGAGGATATTCGGCAGGAGACGACGCTTTCAGCAAGGACTAATTATGATGGTCAGCAATAGATGCGTATCGCTGATGAGACCTGGACGCACATCCAATAGAAGAGGATATTTGCAGATGCGCTGGACCGGCTTGATAAGGAAGGCAGGGAGTTCAGATTTGGCGTTGATCAGATTATTGAACTTCTGTTGACATGTGTTTGGTGAGCAAACGAAGCTCTCCCACAGACCGCGTGTTGCCGAGGCAATGCATGGCTCGTTGCCAAGTCACTCGAGCAGGAGCACACGCTCGAGCAAAGTGCATGAGAATGACAGACGTACCATCAAGTTCTGCTCCTCCATGAGCATGAGGTCCGATGCATTGGTGTAATTGGCGCAATACGGCTCGTAGACAGCGAACTCCTCTTCCTATTGTTTTCCAAAACAGGGAACAGAGTGCATGGGAACAATACAGATAGAAAGAACGGGAGCACCGGATTGAGCACTGGCTTTGGAATGGACGTAGCTGGTTTGGAGCACTCACGTTGTCTGTGAACAAGAGACCCCATCTTTGGTCTTTCCACGGCATCTCGGCGGTGCCCTCGAGCCGGATGAGGAATTTACGCTGGAAATTGAGGAGCTTGTTTAGGTTGGGGAACAAAAGATGAATGGTGTCTTGATCAATTGTGTTGCTCTGAGACAGCGCATTTGCGTATTTCTGGGCCCAAGCATAAGCGAATGCAACCAGGTGACATGCGGAGAGGGATGCTTACCTGCATGACTTCCAAATCCTGTACATACTTGCGCTCTGTCTCCACCAGCTCCCTGACGATGTTGTTACGCGCTGCCTCCTGTGCATTCACGGGCACCGGAGGGAAAGCGGTTGCGGGAGTGAGCGAATCAGTGGACTCGGTGTTAGAGAGCGATGGCGGCGACAGCGGCGCTGCCTCGATGAACACGTTCTCGGGTAATCGGTCGACGAGATGAGAGACGGTGGTGATGACCTGAGGGTACCTGGTGAGCAGAGAGAGACAGGGAAGGAAGAAAACACACCTTGACGAGCCCATCTGTAGAGTTTCGATCCCAGAGATCGGTGACTGTGAACTGCTCTGCCTGCTCCAGCTGCTTCACCTGCATGGCGAAGAGGGCAATCGCCCTCTTCTTGGTGCGTTCACTGTGGATTTCGACGGACGAGGGGTCTGTTTCGATGGCGATGGGTTTCGCAGGTGGGGGGAGGAGGTTGTAGAGGTAACACAGCGGGGTGCCGAGCGCGAAACAGTCCCAGAGCTGGGTGACGGGGTCTGTGGACCGGCGCGAGGAGTCGGGAGGAGCGGATATGGCGAAGAACTGGTCAAAGCCACGGATGCGAAGAAGAAGAGAGCGGAGAGACGAGCATTGCTGATAGAGCGAGGTTGATTGCGAGGCGGCCTTGTTGAGGAGCGTGTTGTGTGCGACGGGGATGTCGATGGAGACGGCGGCGGAGGATATGATAGACTTTTTGCGACCTGCGACAGATGTCATGACGGGGAGGAGGAGGGGCGAGGACCGCCGGGAGGGATGGGGAGGAGGAGAGGGAGATGCAAGGAAACCAACCGCAAGGCTCTTGCGCGCGTCCAGGTTACCGTGGTCTTTCGCACTCCGCTTTCGGTCACGACCGTGCCCCCGATTCCAACAAATACGGCCAGCCCTCTTCCCGCCGGCCCGGCATCAACTTCTCCCTCCGTATTTCTTCGCATCACCCTCTTTTTTGCCCGCACGCTCGTCGCAATCCACAACTTTGATCTCTCACGCCGCCCAACCCAGACTCGCGATCGTCACCTCCTGCAAAATCCCCCTCCCTCCTCTTCAGTGGACCCACATCCGTCGTCCCTTCATCGCCTTGCTAGTTCCGGCCATGGCTGCGTACCCAGTCCGGCCACATCAGGTCTTGCAGGTTCCACTTCGGCCGGACACACTTGCCACCTGCGACCGTACCTAGATGCTGTATTACAGATCCGGCGCATCCTGTATCTCCCCTGCATGGGCACTTCTACCGCCGCTATCACCCGTCTCCCTCTCTCTGCATTCCTGCAATGCGGTACACTCGGCCCTTAGAGGCACCTTTGCAGCGCAGACAACTTGCGCACAATCCGCACGCCGGTGCACGATCCCTGCAATTATGGCTCGCCCTGGATCTGGGTCCATGTGCCCGACTCCGTACCTCGTATCTCCATTGGGACGACCCCCGCATTTTCTGCAAGTTGTTGGCCCTCGCTTACGATGGACGCTTCCCTGACAGAATTGCGAACCAAAGGGAGGTAAAGCATTTGGTGCCGATTTTAAAGTGACGTTACGGGTATCGTAACGGAGTCCCGGGAATCAGAGTATATACAAATCCATGGGCCCAGGGAGGGGCGGTGAACATCAGCCATCGTACGCAGAGAGCTCCGACTGACTGAGAGGAGGAGCCTGGAATATATGAGAGAGGTCGAGTGACCAAGAGTGGCAGGCGGAGAGAGTCGCTGAGTAGCAAGATTCGAAACTCCGCACGAAAAGGGAGCGTGGGGCGTGGGGGATCGGATGGGACTCCAAGATCGCCTTTCCGAAGTCCCTCTCCTCGCCGAGACCCATGGCACCAGCTCACGCCGCTCATGGACGCGCCGTCCTTTCCCAACCCCCGCCCCCCGACGCGTCCGACCCCCCGCCCCCGCCCGAGCATGGCCTCTTTTTGGAGCCCATGATGGGCACGCCCCTCGCCGTCTACGTCCACAAGGACGTTGACGACAGGGACAACGTCGTCGACCTCATCCAGGTATGCGATGCCATTCCGTTCATATCCTCCGATCGTCTATAGCACGCCCGGAACGGGGATGGCCCTTTGATGTCGCGTCCCCTGCTGAGCCTATGGGGGCGGTTCGTTGTTGCCGTCGGCACAGCAGTCGTTTGACGCGTTCCAGTACGATCTCTACACCGATTTCCAGTTTCGCCATATTATAAACATGTAATGAGGGCTGACTCTACCACCGTCAGAAAAATGGAGGTCTTGTCTCTCCAGGGTACAGTGGTGTGACATACATACTGGGTACGTTGTTCAGACAAGTGTGCCACCTGTCGAGCATAGCGCGCCTGACTCTGTTCGCAGTCGACCCTCACAAGGAGTCGGGCCAGAATCTGTACCGTCAGTATGCTGGAAAGAAGAACAAGATGATCCTCAACGTGCGCTGGGCACACGAATGTGTCAGGGCGGGCGCATTGCAGACTTTCCAGACGAACTGGGCTGGATGCAAGGTGACTGGAAATGAGCCGTACGTCCTTTAGATACACTACGCGCCGCTCATCAATGTAATCTTACCTCTCCAGCATCCATCGTTCGGCCCCGCCTGCCCCGCCGACCCAGCAAATGCCACAGGCCCCACCACAAATGGTGCTGCAGCCTGTGGCCGGTCCATCGAGGCAGACAATCCCGCCGCCCCCCGCACCGAGCGCCGCGCAACAGGTCCCGAACCCCGCTGTTGCGTACCCACCTATGCCACAACCCATGCAAGGTGTCGTCCCGTCCGACGGCCTTGGGCCTCATGACCCCACTGCCTACGCCTACCAGCCTTACCCTCCTCCCATGCAAGGCCCCCCTCGTCCCATGCATCCTGCTACGACTGCACCACCACAATCTTGGCAAGCTGCAAACGGTATTGCTCCAGAGCAGACTCAGAATCACATACCGCAGCAGGCTCAGATCATGGCACGAGGGCCGTACCGCGACGAGACGTGGGATACGGCGTATCAGCCCCCACCACCGAATGCGATGGTGCCAGGGCCTGGTGGGCCTTACGATTATCGACCGTACAGAGATGATCAGGCGGGGTGGGTCAGTGCACCAAACGAATATTACGAACAACCACAGGTGAGACATCTGCCATCTCAACGTGTCGTATATATGCGTTTCCTCAACTGCGATCCAGTACGACCAGACTTATGAACAAGCATATATGCCGGAGGCTGGCCCATCTAGCCAGCCTGCAGGAAGCGAGCAACCCGCAACTCCCGTTGTCGAAGGACAAGAAACTCAGCGTGGACGTAAGCGCACGCGTCCCCAGGTTCGTCTTCATAGTATCCCTGTTAAGTAATCGGGATGCTGATTTCGGAGCAGGCTGCGCCAGCGCCTCCTGCCGCTTCACTCGTGGTCAACAGAGGCAATCCTCAGGCTCGTTCCCCAACGCCACCAAGTCGTGTCATCAAAAGTACATATGGCGGGAACCTCTTCACTGCTGATGATGTTATGTACCTCAAGAAGTACATCGATTACTGTCAGGAGCAAGGTTTGGTGCTGAGGTTCGTCGCTTCCCTTCCATGCTAAGGGTCATTTCTCATTGACGTGGCAGTTTGAGGGAGATATGTGAACGAGTTGCAGTGAAGGTCAGTTATATGGCTTAGTATCTAAGCAACACCTGTTCTAATCTCATCGTATTAGGCCCCGCATCACACGTATGCGTTCTCCTTTTCCCCTACCCTTCGTATTCTGACTCTTCCACAGCTTCTACTCCTGGCGTCGCTACTGTAACAAACATCAGATTCGTCTGGGCGGATATGCCATGGCAATGGATGGGGATGAGGGGGTCCACGATGACCGCGGGGAAGAAGAGCACCACGGGGGCGCCGGGCCCGGTCCAGGCGCGATTGCCGCAGCCAAGGCGCGCGCGCAGGCCGAGTCTGCCGTGCAGCGAACGCGGTCTCCCACACCCCCTCGCGCCCTGTTCAGGAGCACGACAGGGAAAGGCGTGGCCTTCACAGATGAGGATGTTACGTTCATGATCAAGTTGCTGGACTACCGGAGGTGAGGCCGTTCATTTCCCTCCCGTTGCGCTGGTCGATTCTGACCGTCGCCTCTTCTGTGAAGGTCGCAAGGCAAGCTCGATATGGTCTCCTTCTGGAAAGAAATCGCCTCGAAGGTGCGTTTCTCAGTTGCAGTTTCATTTGCCCAGGGTGCGTGGAATGCTGATACGGATACTCTGATCGCGCGGCCGGTTGGTATAGGCACCGCATCACTCGCGCGCATCCTGGATGAAGTTCTATCGACGGCACAAGCACGAGCTGAACCACACCGAGACGGACGAGCCGCTGCCGCAGGCGCCGGAGAAGAAGATGCGGTACACGCGCTCGGACGACGTCCTCCTCGCGCGCTTCTTCTACACCAAGCCCGAGGGCACCTCCGACAAGATCTTCCAGGCGTTCGGCCGCCTCGTGAGTCTCTGCTCGCCTTCCCCGTTCCTTTGATCGCGCGGTTGCTGAGAATATGACGTCCGGCAGCACCCGCATCATCCGTGGAAAGGCTGGCAAGAGCACCACCGCATACATAAAGCGAAGATAGACCACCTCATCCAGCGGCTCTCCCAGGGAGACGTGATAGACGAGCCCGACACGGCCGAGTGACTTCCTCGTAACTTATAACCTACCCACTTTATAGTAGCCTCCCCGTCTATCTAAATAATCCAGCCTTTATAACTCCCGTCCGTGTTACACGTTATAGTTTCGTCTCTTGTATGTGTTAGGTTTGGTGTTATATTTCCCCTCCATGATCGTCTTTCGCAGTACTGTACTCGCTTGCGTTCTTTGGACTCAGTGACTTCCCCGTGTTATCGTATCGGACTCGCAATGAACGCTTTCTTGGCTGGCACGGGCTACGTAGCTGCCCGCACTGCCGTGCGCTTATATCCGTCACGTCCACGGTCTCATGACAATCTCAAAGGCAGGCCACGTACCCCGTATCGACATCAAGCGCCCAAAGCTCACGTCACGCTCGTCCGGGGTGCGGGAGGTTATAACAAGGATAATTAAGCGATGAATGAAGACAGTGGCCGCTACGTATACAAGACACTAGATGTAAGAAAGCAGACGGGTGACACATGCACGACTATCAGAGCTTGAGAGTTTCAAAAAGGAATTGCTTCGGACTAGGGCCATACACGCACATGATACAGACGGGGACGTAAACGTAAACAATAGCAGACAAACGACGACAGATGGTAGGTGGTAGGTAGGATGGTTCATGGGCCGGCGAACAGGAAACACGGAAGGGAACAGGGAAAGGGGCGCCGATAAGGACAGGAGCGAAGGTGAAGGTGAAGGTGGGAAGGGGGAAGGGGGACAAAGGGGGCGAACAAGAAGATAACACAATAAAGAGGGAAGAAGGTGTGGAGGCCTGAACGTGTATAAACAAGGAAGATCTACAGCCTCAGCCACGGGATAGGGTGGATGAAGTTGGGGATGGGGGTGGAGAACCGCCTCATGAGCGCGAGGAGTTCGGGAATACGGGCGCGGCCCGCGGCGGCTGCGTGTCCCGCGGCGGCTTCACGCGGAACTCGCTCACGATGCAGATGTGGCTGCAAGAGTAAAGTCAGAAGATATCGTGCTAGAACGTGTGAAAGGACGTACTCGGAGGGATAATGAACGTTCGGGAAGCCGACAGACTTGTCGAGGTACGACTTGTCAATCTCGCCGAGCACCGCATTCACAGCCAGGTTCGCCGTCGAGTACCAGATGTAGTCAATGCCACCCTTGAAACTCGGGGTGTAATTGGTCAGCGTCTGGTCCCCGGTGCCCGCGTACGCGCTCTTGAGGCCCAATCGGTGCTTCAAGCCGTCCGACGTGTACTTGCCGTACGAATGCGACATGAAATCGGGGTGGTCCGATGGCACGCTGCCGTTCGAAAGATACTCGTACACACCGCTTTCCGGCACCGAATTGTAATCACCAGTGACGATCGTGGGGATCTTCGTGCCGTCAGCGTAGACTGGCGGAGGACGCGGTGGCGGTGCGTCCGGTGACGCGTCCTTGGGCGCGGGCGATGGCAGGCGCGGAGGATACTTGGCGAAGTGGCTGGCGACCTTGTCCACCTCATCGATGAGAAGAGCGACTTGCACGAGTTTGACGTCGCGGAAGGCGGGATCCCAGTAGATGTGGGTGTTTGCAACGATGAAGCGCGTGCCCGTCTTCCGGTTTTCGAACAGACAGATGACGGCGATATTGTCCTTCACGAGTACTCGGTTGAACATGTCGTCTGTCTTCTTGAAATCCGGTCGTTGCATTGCCTTGGTGCTGAATTCCACGAGATGCTTCTCGACGAGCTGGTACCTAGGATGATGGAATAAATGTCAGTATATAGCTAGAAATAGAAAGGTCGTGTGACGCACTTGTCTCGCTTGAAGAACGTAGCACACCCATCCACCAACCGTCGATCTGCGTCGTTCATTGTCTTGAAACGAGACTTTGGCCAATACACCCCTTCGTATCCTCGCTCTTCGAGGCTCGGGACAAAGTAATCCTCGTACTGAGCATTGTCGACCTCCTGCAAGCACAGGAAATCGGCATCGTAATTGAGGATCTCCTGAAGAATGAGCTCCTTTCGGTACTCCCACGCCAGCGCCCATGATGGAGTATAGCCGTATAGACGCTCTGTTGCGCACCTCTCGCAAAGGATGTTGTAGCACAGCACTCTGAACGTCTCCACGTTCGGGTCAGCATCTATCGCATCGCGCTCCGCCTGGCTGATGAGCTGTTTCCATTCGCGTTCCGGCGGTGACGGAGGCAAAGGACACGAGTCTCGGAGATATGAGATCAGCGCCGGGGTACCCTCCTTCTGCACGATGGATTTCAAAGAAGCATCCAAAGGATTACCCTCAACACCGAGTGTCTGAAGTTGGTGGAGAGTGCCCAGTTCGTGCGGAAGGTTGGTGATGTGGTTGTCGAAGAGATAGAGCTCCTTCAGCTGTGTGAGCATCCCCAGCTCGGGCGGTACAGTCGTTAAATTATTCCCCGACAAGTCAAGCAACTCGAGATGGCGAAGCTTGGAGATCTCGGGCGGGATGCTTGATAGGGAATTGTGATTGAGGTAGAGGTTCGCGAGGAAGGTGAAGGAGAAAAGTCCAGAAGTTGGTGGAAGGTTCTTGATCTGAACGCCGCCCATATCCAAGGAGTTCCACGTATTCTCCGGTCTCTTCACCTCTGAAGGCCTGGAAATCTCGGCAATAGGAGCCACAGTCGACGAAGGGTGGTCGACGGTATTAGCGGTAGAGCTCTTGGGTGAAGGACCGGCGCCGTTCGTTGATCCGTTCACGGTTGCGCCGTTCGCTCCATCGACACTGGCCGAGCTTTCTGAATCCTTCACGGCACCGTTCGCAGGGGGTGGGGGTTTGTTGGGATTGGTGATGGGGATTGCGGACTTCGTGACTGTGCGTGAAGCCATGGCGCTAGCGCGGGCGCGATGGTGCGGTGAACGTGAAGCCCGGATCATCTATCCAAGGAAAACGCAGGAAATATGCATGTCAGCCACTGTTTCGAAGCAAGCCGAGGATACGCCCCGAACATGGAGTGCGATATCGGGTACAAAGAAAGGGGGAAACTCACCTCGCATTTCAACAGTTGTTGCTGCCATTGAGGCGTGATGATCTGACTCGCCGCACTTCCTGGAGAGTTTTGTGCGACACCGACATGCTGACTGTGGACATTGCCGTTCGCGGGGGGCGAGGAGAAGTGCGACAACGAATTCTGGTGATGGTGCTGCATGGTCGGCATGTGGTGTTGCATAGGGTTGACGGAGCCATTGGTGTAGAGAGGGTAACCCGGTGACGGGGGAGGAGGGTGGCCAAATGCCGAGTGAGTGTGGGTGGGACGCGCCCATGGAGACTGGTCGTGGTGAGTGGGAAGCTTGTGCCCAATGCCCGGCGATTGTTGTGGGTAATACATCGCATCGGGCGATCCCAGCGGTACTGCTCTAGAGAAAATCGTGGTGGGCGAGCAGACCTAGGCTGGCAGAACACTGAAGGGAAACAGGATATGTCGAGTTGTAAGCAAGACAAAGAAGCCACTCCACAAATGAAAGGACGAACAATGCAAGAGATTGAAACAAGGAGAGATGATAGGGGCTGCACGCAAATGCAGCAGAAGATGAAAGGGGATAAGGGGTTGAGAGCGGGAGATGACCGTGGACGCTGGGGACGACGGCGAGATGAAGGCTGTGGACGTCGACGGCAAAGATGGGGAAAGACTCCGACGTCAATCCCGACGCGTCACAACCACAGCGCCCGCTCCTGTCACACCGTGACCGAGGCGAGTCACACTCCGCTGACTCAGCACCCGGTGACACGAAATATTTCTGCAGCGGCGCCTCCATGCAAGCGCGGCCGCTGCCTTACCGTACGATCTTGTAATTTATTCTGTATCTGATTGCCATTTTACATGCCATTACACCAGTAGCGTGTTCTTCGCTTTCAACTTCCCTATATCTACCCCCCTTGAACCCGGTGTTGGCGGACCATCTCCATCTTCTTCTCCCACATACCCCCACTGCTCACCATGCCCGTATACCAGGCCACCGTCTCTGCCCCCGTCAACATCGCATGCATCAAGTGCGCCTAAGCCATATCCTTGCCTATACACAGCGTACTTACCCTCCGCAGGTACTGGGGCAAACGTGACACGAAGCTGATCCTCCCCACCAACTCTTCTCTCTCGGTCACGTTGGACCAAGACCATCTCCGTTCGACGACCACTTCTCGCGCAGACGCCTCCTTCAAACAAGACCAGCTGTGGTTGAATGGCAAGGTAGATGAGATCAAGGAGGGCGGGCGCCTTGCGACCTGCATCTCAGAGATGAAGCGTCTCAGACGCGAGTTTGAAGAGAAGAACCCTAACGAGCCGAAAGTCAGTCACGTCCTCATCCCTGCAATTATGCATGCTGAGATCCAATAGATCTCCTCGTTCCACGTGCACATTTCATCCATCAACAACTTCCCCACTGCGGCAGGCCTTGCATCTTCCGCAGCTGGCTTTGCAGCTCTCGTCTCTTCGCTCGCAGCACTCTACAACCTCCCCGCGACCCCGTCTGAGCTTTCTCTCATCGCCCGTCAGGGTTCCGGATCCGCATGTCGGTCCCTGTTCGGAGGCTTCGTCGCCTGGCAAATGGGCGAGAAAGCGGACGGCTCCGATTCGTACGCAGTAGAGGTTGCTCCTCGCGAACACTGGCCCGACATTCACGCATTGATTTGTGTTGTCTCCGACACGAAGAAGGGCACCTCGTCGACGTCGGGTATGCAGCGCACCGTGGAGACCTCTCCTCTCCTCCAGCATCGCATCAACTACGTCGTCCCCGAGCGCATGAAGGCCATCTCCAAGGCCATCCTGGAGAAGGACTTCGATACCTTTGCGCGCATCACCATGCAGGACTCCAACCAGTTCCATGCAGTGGCCCTTGATACCGACCCTCCGATCTTTTACATGAACGACGTCAGCAGGTCGATCATTGCGTTGATCACGGAGTATAACCGTGCCTCAGTCGAGAGCGGAGGCAAGATCAAGGCTGCCTACACGTACGACGCCGGTCCCAACGCTGTTATCTACGCGCCGAAGGAGAACATCAAGGAGATCGTTGAGCTCATCTACTCCTACTTCCCTCAGACCGAGCCCTTTAAGGATCCCTTCGGCCTCTTCGGCGCCGAAGGTCCTAAGGGAAAGGTGGTCGATGGGTTCAACGTCGCGGTTGCGAAACCCTTCGAGGCTGGCGCGGTCAAGGGTTTGATTCACACGCGGGTTGGTGATGGTCCGAGGAAGTTGGGAGCGGAGGAGGCGCTGTTGAATGCAGAGGGGTTGCCTACCGTCTTGGCTTAGGTGGATCTCGGGTATTGAAGGATCTGTACACCAATAGAGTAAAGTGTATTTCTGCTGGATATATCATCAACTTCTACTTCATCTCGTCGTTGTGCATGTATTGACGCAGGGCAGAATTTGATGGGTGTCTGTACAGTAACCGCGGCCGCGGCCGGTAATCTCCTTGTGATGACAAGCTGCGTGCAGCTCGCGGCGCGGGTTCTGTAAGCGCTGGAAGGAAATATCAATGATTCCACCTCCTCTACAGCTTAAGAGTTCAGAGCTTCCTGTTTGATACTTCTGCACGCTACTCATGTATACTCATTTTTGTTTTTCACAACTACGATCGTCACTAACACCTGTACCCGACCTCAACCAGTACCGGTGCCAAAGTGGTCAAGCTGTCACAGTCATCAAATCCTAGCAAAGCACCCCATGCTGCGGTTCTGTTGTCGCATAGGTAAGTAAGATTTTCGAAGCTTTAATAATTTGTTTACTCAGTTACGAGTGCTCTAGTTCCCCAACGTACCATATGACAATGCAAATTTCGCCGCTCGCCTACCGGAGTGCTCCATGGAAATATGAGAATGTCACACACCCAACTTCTGCCTCCACGAAAACAAGGTGATTCTCTGACGGTCCGCGGTAGATCTGTCCACAGGGAGGTTAGCACGAAGAACTACTTGCCGGACGGACCGGGTACGTCGTCCTCCCCGTGCTCCTACTCGACAGGGGGCCATTGCTGGTCATGCCGACAGGGGATCTAGTTTCAGAGGAATGAACATCTTGGAGGGGGGCTCCATCGACCTCTTTGCTACTGTGCTAGGTGATATCTTGACTGCACAGAAATCCGATCCTATTCATTGCGAGAAGGTCAAGGCCGCGTCCGGTGGGATTACATCGATGTCCAGTCTACCCCGACGTATCCTGTCCACGACCTGCTGGACAGGTATTAGACGTTATCGAATAGTCAAGCGTCTAAGCCTACACGAGTTAGCATCGGTGTCATACAGTATGTTTTCTGGCTATCCGTTTGAACAGAGATACTAAAATGTTCCGAAAGCCGCAGTCTATGAGCAGGTAGCGGATTCGGCTGCTCATAGTGGCAAGTCCTGATCTGAATCTTTAACAAAAGTGGTCGTGCGCAGCGGCCACAAAGTGAAGTCAACAAGTAGCCGAGTTACGATGCTTTGACCGGCCGGCCGCGGGGAAGCAGTCGGGCCGGCTAGTGACCCAGCACTATTAAAGCCCCGCACTTCCACTCTCTAAGGTTGACCATCTACTACCAACGACCTCTATTTCTTCTCTTCGCCCTCGCATTATATCACTCACACATCTCATCATCCCTATTGACTACAATGGAAACCAACTCTTCTACATCCGCCGCAGCGAACGCCCCCGCTCAATCCACATCATCCTCACAGACCTCCGGGGCCACCGCCAACAGCAGTGTGGTGGATATGATCACGGAGATGTGGGCTGAGCAACCGCCCGAGGCCCGCGAGGAGTACAGAATCCGAGAGGAGCTAGCAGCTCAGAGATGGCGGGAATGGAGCCAGCGGAGCCGTCGCCGCCGTCGTCGCCACCACCACTAATTTCTGCCTCCTCCGCCCTCGTCACCGCTTCTGTTCCACTTTCCTGCCCCCTACTAGGGTCTCCTTCTGTCCATTACTTATTTGTATATGGTCACATACCATGCCAGTGAATTCGCTCTATCATCCCTCTGCACATACATTCATGTAATTTGCGCTCTTCCTTCGCCTTGTTGCCTCTTTGTTGCCCACCCGCGACTGCGTCATTGTAATGCGACGCAGACTCTGTTTGCTTTGATCATGTTCGCGCATACGTCCATGTACTGCATCAATGACATACTCTATCTGAACGCCAGTTACATTGTCGCTCGTGGTCTATTGAGCTGTAAGAAGCAAGAAAGCTCCGCCCGACGCGTCGTCGTCTTTCTCCTCCCTAGACGGTTCGCTCTGAACAACAATCCTATGGCAGACACTTGAACATCCCAATCCATCCATCGAGGCGGACGGAACGATTGACTGTCGGGAGATCTGTCCTAATTTGAGACGTTCTGGACAAAAACCGTTGCGCGGACCAATCTTCGAATCGGAATTCTCCGGGTCCGGTCTCTTCATGGTCATCAAAGTCCGGGGCAGCATGGTTGCTGCCTTCTCGCCGCTCCTCCACATTCTCAACGACCATCAGATCGACAGTGCACCTGGCTCGCACTTATCGCTTTCCCGCGGTATCCTCGTAAGAACTTGTACTTACTCCGAATCGTCGATGGTCAAGTTGTTATGTGTACAGTATTTTCTTCCAGCTCTAAGCTCCTTCGATCTTTAATTACTGCTTCGCAGGGACCAGTAAAATCGAATACAATGGAGATATACGATGCCTAGTCACAGGGATGTTTGACCATCAGGCATCCCGCAGGTCCTTGAATGTGGACTTATCACGCGCCATCGGAAGCCATGTGGTCTCTTAGCCTCGAGTCGAGTTCAAACTGCTTTCTAGCATGCGACATCGTCTGTCCCCCGTGGTTACATGCCGTAGATCACACTTTCTCGCCATCCATGGCGTCAATTTCTGTTAGACGAGCCATGCAGTTCTTCTCGATCGCCGGACAAGGCTTCGCGCTGCTCAGCTATAAAAACGGACGGGTACTCGATTACCTCCCCCATCCGTGGCCTCCCGGATACCTCGCACTGCTTAGTTGCACGTTCAGACCCCCCGCTACTCACTACGCTCACACCAATGGCTCGCGTTGCTTTCTTTGCCTTGCTCTGTGCCCAAGCGGCGTTCGGTCTGACGATCTCGAAGCGTGCGACTGCCTATTACGACCCTACGGCGAATGGGGGCTCGCTGCTTGACAACGCTGGCAACGGCCTCGGCGAGCCATTGAACGTACGTATGAATGCATATGGTATCGCACCTCTGTCCTAATTTTCTCGCCTTGATTAGGTTATCGTCTCTGGTTTGAGCTCACCTGATGTTCTTACCGACGATGGTATCTTGAACTTTGCTCGGGCCATTGGATTGTGAGACTCCCACGACGCCGTTGACCCACGTTTGTAATTCTGATTCTTAACCTTTCATAGCTCCGAGGAGTGCTTTGGCATTCATCTCGGTGATCCTCAGTCCGCCAACCTTGGTGATGGCAACGGGGCGGTCAACCAAACGATCGAGCTTCGTCAGGACTTCGGCGACTCTAGTGTCGGAACCTGCCTGGAGAGTCTCATTGGTGGCAACCACTTCCGGTATGCTCATGCCTAACTTGATTATACAATGGTATTAACCGACCCTTGTTCTTCAGTGTCTACCGCCAGAATGGTCCTCAGGCCAATAGCGGCGCTCTGTTCCTTGCGTGAGTGATAACACCATTGCTTTTGGCGCAGTACGCTTATCCGTCCTGTAGTGTTTCTCATGAAGAGGTAACGCACTATCGGTTCTTTCTCTCAGGATAAAGTGTATCGAACTTGGATCTACAGGATGTCAGCGAGAACCACACGATCTCGCCTGACGGTTATGACGTTGGACGGTAAGATTATCACAATCGACGTTACTGCAACTCTGTCGTTCTGACGTGGGTTGCTATTAGGAACGAACTTGTTACTGCCGCTGTTGGCAACACCAACTTCAACGGCGTCTCGTATTCGACGACTGCACAAAACATTACTGGTTTGATTGCCCCGGGCACCAACGGAGTAAACCATGGTAAGCAGACTATACTGCACCACCCGTCTTCACGGAGCTAACGTGCCCCAGATATCGCACAGGATGGCATTGTCACTCTTCTGACTGTCACGATTGTCTGAGCGTGGGGGTCTCGCGGAAGTCTATCTTTATTGGCTTGATCCAAGCTGCTTCCTCTTCCATTATACCATTTCACTGTATTCATACTAAACACTCTTTACCTATGTGAAGTGCTCTGATTTCAGATTTGGTACCTACTTTAGGACTTGAGCACGTGTCAAGACGAGCCGAGGTCAACGCCGCCAGTTGTAGCCCGTTGATCAAATCCCAAGCTCGCGTACGGGTCATGCTGCAAAGCGCGACATGCACGGCCTTCTTTTACTTCAGTTTCGATGTTGACATCCGGTGATCTAATGGCTCCACGACGTGCGCACGGCTTCTATTTCTTGTGCCATTTGCATGCATCGGCTCAGCGCTCCGTGTCAGCTGATCATGCTTGTTGCTATTTTGAAACGGCTGTGAACGTCGTAAACGCCTTTCTCTCATCTTCTGCTGCCATGTACTCATCCAAATTTTCCACGTTGAAAACGTTCGAAGAAGCAAAAGAGATCCAAATGAACGCTGGGGAACGTTTCTGGGAATGCCCTCCAATTGGACGTGCTGTACACAACTGAACGGAGAGTTATCACACGGGAACAGCAGCCATATGGTAGTACAGGCTCGAATCAAACCCCCAAGGCATTCTGGCAGCTACATCATCTTCTGTCGGGGTTGCATACAGAGCATCAGCGTACCTCGCCATTCTTGACGGCGACTGAGGTCGCTTCTGTCGGTCGCCGGTCGGGGGTTCACGTTCGTGGCTTCTCTGCACGTCCGTATAAAGAGGTGGGTACCTGGATACATGGGCTGCCATCCGTGGCCTACCGGATACCCCGCACTGCTTCGCTGCACGTCCAGATCTTGCTGCCCCACCGAGTATTCATCGATGGCTCGCGTTGTTCTCTTTGCTCTGGTCTTAGCCCAAACGGTGTTCGCTCTGACTTGTTCAAAGCGAGCGACCGCGTTCTTCGATCCTACGGCGAACGGCGGCTCGCTGCTCGACGATGCTGGCGATGGCCTCGGAGAACCCTTAAATGTCCGTCAGCTTGGGATAGCCCCATTCTTCCTCTAATTTCGGCAGCTATTCTAGGTTATTGTATCCGGTTTGAGCTCGCCTGACGTTCTCACTGACGACGGTATCGTCAACTTCGCCCGCGCCATAGGATTGTGAGTCTGCAACGATCTTATAACCGAGCGTGGAACATATCTGATAATGAAGCTTCGTTTCAGCTCCGAGGAATGCCTCGACATCCACCTTGGCGCACCACAGTCTGCGAACCTTGGCGATGGCAATGGGCCGGTGAACCAGACAATTGAACTGCGTCAGGATTTCGACGATCCCGTCATTGGCACATGCTTGGAGAGTCTCATTGGTGGAAACCACTTCCGGCACGCTGTTCCCTGACCTGGTCGAAGCTTTCACACTGACTGGTCTCCAGAGTGTACCGCCAGAATGGGTCATTGGCCGACAGTGGTGCTTTATTCCTCGCGTGAGTGACAGTGCCTTCAATGGATGATATGCAGTTTACCCATTTTCGCCACAGTGTTTCCCAAGAAGAGGTGATGCGTCTTCGTGCTGCTTCCGAATAGACAACCTCAACTTGTGTTCATAGAACGTCACCACGGGCCACACAATCTCGCCTGATGGCTATGATGTTGGACGGTGAGGATTCATACAACATTGTCTCGTCTCATCAAGTATTGAGTCTGTGCCGGTCTCTAGGGACGCGCTTGTTTCCGCTGCTATAGGCAGCACCAACTTCGGAGGAGTCTCGTATTCGACGACTGCCGAGAACATCACTGGGCTGATCGCTGCCGGAAGCACTGGCGTAAATCATGGTGAATAACTCCCTGAGCGCCAGCTGTTTACAATGCTCAGCTGACCGACATGGTGTTTGTACATTCAGGCATCGCCCAGGACGGGATTGTAACTCTCCTTACCGTCACGATTGTTTGAGAAGTTCATGCTTGTTGGTATCGGTGTGTGGACTTTGAATTTGAAACCTGGATGGCAATGTTCCGATGCAAGCACCTTTTGTAAGCCTTACTTAGGAGACTCCTGCCGAACGACACTTGGATGAGTACATAATGCTCGGAGAAAGGTGCTAGTGTCAATAATGAAAACTTGGCGAAAGCAGTAAGTAGGACAGATTGAGCTGATACGTGCTGACATGCCAAGTCACATGGTGTTTTGGAGCGTCAGGCGTCGGAGGTATCGGAGGAGGTTCTACCCCACGGCCAGCTCGTCCATTCTACTTTTTGACATGATCGTCGCAAACGTCGCCAAATTAAGTCCTTCCTCCATGCAACCCGTCCTTTCTGATACCAAAGGCTATGAATTGTGGAGCCGCATGCTGAATCCTGCCCTCCATCTGAGCCCGTTTTTGGTGCTCAGCGTCCCGTCTTCGTCGACAATGGATCCGGGTTTCTCTGTACACCGGCATTTATGCATGGGGATGTCAGCTACCGCACATCTTCTGGTACGTATTCATCTATTGTTGAGCAACATGCGGCTTCTAGGTCGTTCGTGCAAGTCCTCTCGGTCAAGGAAGCTGTCTCTCGCGACGACACTTGTCACATTCCGCTCCGAAGTGAACGCAAGTTGAACATATACGGCATATGAACCAAAGATATAAAGGCTCAATGAACAGCAAGTGACTAGATCATCCAAACGACGCGAACGATAGTGATGATTCGTGGTATTTGGCTGGCGCTCAGCGCCCTCCCCTTCGTTGCTAGTGCTGTCGTTCAAGACATTCTTCAAGACCAACATCCGGCGAAAGGATCCTCGTGGGCGGGCTCTACCACCGCTTTCACGTTTCCTCCCGCCAACGTCACAGCGACAATTCCGGACCCCAATTTTCCGGATGCCACCCAGATTCATGCGTTTGGACCAACTGCCAGTGAGTAATAGCCATCTTAACGCGCCATTCGAAGCCATTGCTGATCCACGTTTATCGGAATTCTTGTGTAGCTGGAGATGAGGCGGCATCCATCGAAACTGCACCATCCATCGCCAAGGTCGACAGTATTTTCCCGCTGATTCGTCCTGGAAGTCGCAAGAGTTCAGACTTCGAAGTGTTACGCCACTTGGGCAGCTTGACGCCTATGGTCTCGAACGATGCCGATACTTTCGGCCTTCCGTACGCGTCTCCAGTGATACCGGATGGATGTAAGTTGAAGCAGGCCTATCTTCTTCACCGTCATGGGGCCCGTTATCCCCCTAATGGCACGGAACCTGGCGGCTTTGCCTCGAGGCTTCATGCCGCTGCTACGGGTGCCGGATTCAGTGCAACGGGCCCTCTGTCTTTCCTCAACGAATGGACTTACAAGCTTGGCGCTGAGATTCTGACACCCTTTGGACGAAAACAACTGTAAGCGCCCTCGTTATCCAGCTACATTGTCAGACTGACTGGTCTTCCTTCCTAAGTTATGATCTCGGAGTCGGGTTCCGAGTCAGCTACGGTGATTTATTGAAAGGCTTTGTCGATCTACCAGTGTTTCGAACAAATTCCCAAGGCTTGTATATCTATTACGATAGTGAGGCACTTTCACTGACGCTGGTACTCCAACAGAACGCATGGTTGATTCGGCGTAAGTCTTTGACCCTCGAAGATCATGCGGCGACTAATGCACGATCTGTTAGCCTTCAATTTGCCGCCGGCTTCTTCGGAGTGCAGTCATACCAAACGAGCTATCACCAGCAGATTGACATCAATACTTATGGATTCAATTCGACACTTGCGCCATTCCAAAACTGCACCAACGCTTTCTCTAAAGTGGCACCGGACGCGAGGCGACGGACAACTGAATGGGCCAGCATCTATACTCAACCTATCATTGAGCGGCTCTCGAAGCATATCAAGGGCGTTAATTTAACATCTGACGATGTCGTGGCCATGCAGCAGGCTTGTGCATTCGAGGTTCGTTCAGTCTTCTTTCAGGCCTGTGAAATACGTGCAAATATTAATCTGCGGTAGACGGTCGCACTCGGGTATTCAAGTTTCTGCGGACTCTTTACGAAAAAAGAATGGAAGGAGTTTGAATACCATGATGGTCTGTATCAGACTTCTCTCATGCAATATAATCTCATGTCGCTTTCAGCTCTCCTATTCTGGTATGTCTTCGGTCCCGGCGGTCCCGCGACGGCTGCCCAAGGGGTCGGCTGGGTCCAAGAGCTCCTCTCGCGTTTAACACGAACTCGCATCACAAATTTCGACTCCTCCATCAACAGCACTCTCGCTTCCAGCAATATCACGTTTCCTTTGAATCAGCCTATCTATGTTGACGCAACTCATGATGTCGTTATTTCTTCCAGTGAAGTCCATCTTCTTGATTGCATGTACAAAGTCGCTGACGATATATTTAGTTCTCGTAGCGATGAATTTCACCAGCCTTGCTGCTAGTGGCCCTCTGCCCTCGACCCATATACCTGAAAACCAGGTCTGCTCTCATTATTCATGATTATCTGTTCATCCACTCATTCTGCCCCAGTCTTGGAAAATATCGCAAATCGTCCCATTTGCTACTAGGCTAGTGGGACAAGTGCTGTCATGTCACGATTCCGATGAACCCACCCACATTCGCTTCATGCTCAACGATGCTGTTCTGCCAATGACCGGACTCAAGGGGTGCAAGGCGAACAAGCACGGGCTCTGTGCATTCGACAATTTCATCGCCGGGATGCAAGCACGCGTGGATGAAATCGACTATCAATTTGACTGCTTTGCTAATTATACCATACCAGAGCAGGACATGATTATTGATGGTCGATTCCCTCAGCATCTGAGGCAGGCATAGTTCTTTGTTCTTGTTTCAGCTTTCTTGTGTACCCACCGGCTTCCGAGTATCGTTGGTAATGTGACAATGTTGATCGGCTTCTCTGAGATGATTGTAGGGGAAGCGGCGCTCAAGCTCCGGATTTTCCATTGAAATCCAAACTTATCCACTGCGCGAACGGCCGTGGGGATTTTTGAGAGCATTTTTGGCGGACGGGTGAAACCGAACACTCCTTCTGTGCCCGATATTCCTGAAACTGTTTGCTGACTCCCAGTATGTCCGCATAGATCTCCTATTGGCCGTGGACTGCAGCGATCCCACCGAATATAGTCACAACTTCACCGCGAGCTTGACTGAGTTCCATGCTGTGGGCACGGCGCGTGCTACATCGAGGGAATGCCTTATGCACCGCAAATGAAGTGGCCGTCAGCTTCCCTTTTCCTACTCTGGAGGCATCAACAAGAGTAAATTTACAATGCACTCGAGTGTCTTTCCCGCGGATGTCATATGGACGCGTGTATGGCTCCCTTATTTCGACCGGCACCAAGCTTCGTTTGACATGGTGACTCAAAGCACGTTCTTCAATGTGAGTTCTGCTTGGTTCATCTAGAATCGTAGGATGAACTTTATTCGTAGATGCGCACAGCGGGGTGAACGAGGAGTCTATAAAGCCTCTTCGCTTTGCATTCTGATGACGCCCAGTCGACATGAACTACATAATGTCAAGATATTCGATAGCATTCCTGGTTGCCATACCATTGGTGCGCTGCGCGGTCGTGGGTCGAGCTCCTCGCGCATCGTCGTTTGCAGGCTCCACAACTACCTTCGAATTTCCCCCACCCAATGTCACCGCGACCATACCCGATCCGAACTTCCCCGTGGGATCAATCCTGGGCTTTGCCGGACCTACGCCCAGTAAGACGTCACGGATGATTTTTACGCCTGCTAACACCGTCTTTCATCAGCTGGTAACGAAGCGGAGGCTCTTGCGACCGCACCCGCCTTCCCCAAGGTAGAGACGGCATACCCGCTCATCCAACCAGATACCGCAGACCACCAGGGCAGTACGTTCAATGTGTTCCACAGCTGGGGCAATCTTGCGCCGTGGTTCTCTGTGGACTCAAGTGATTTCGGACTTCCGAGCGCATCGCCGTTGATCCCGGAGGGCTGTGGCATCACGCAGGCATTCCTCCTGCACCGGCACGGCGCTCGATACCCCACAGGCGGTTCGGCGCCTGCGGCCTTTGCTGCAAAAATTCACCAAGCAGCCGCGGGTGCGGGGTTCACAGCCTCCGGTCCTTTGGCTTTCCTGAATGATTGGACATACAAGCTGGGCGCAGAGATATTGACTCCCTTCGGACGGGAACAACTGTAAGTTGTGTTTCATGTTTGATTTTGCCTCGTGCTGAAGCTCGTACAGCCTAGAGCTTGGCGTCGGATTCCGAGTCAACTATGGAGACCTGTTGAAAGGTTTCAACGACTTGCCTGTATTCCGCACTACGACAGAAGGTGCGCAAGCTCACAAACTTCCTACGCTCCTTCTTTCTGACGACAATGCTAGCCCGGATGATCGACTCCGCGTGAGTTCCGAATTCGATCGTGCTGAAAAACACCATTTCGGAGTCGATCGCTGAGCTGCAAAATTTACGTTTCAGGCTGAACTTCGCGGCCGGCTTCTTTGGAGTTCAGCAGTTCGCGGAGAGCTATCACCAGCTCATCGAGATCGAGCAAGAGGGCTTCAACAGCACTCTCCAGCCAGGCAACGTATGCCCCAACTCCGGTAATTCCATTGGCGAGTTCGGCGGTGTGCAGTCGTCGAAGTGGTCCGCAATATTCACACCGCCGATAATCAAGCGACTGTCGTGGTTCATCACTGGCGTCAATTTGACCACTTCAGACATTATTGGGATGCAACAGGCCTGTGCTTATGAGGCGCGTTGATATTTCGTTCAATATGCAGAGAACCTAACGCCTTTGTTCGGGTCAGACCAATGCGCTTGGGTTTTCGAGCTTCTGTGACCTGTTTACCGAGGAGGAATGGAAGCAATTCGAATATTTCAACGGTAGGGTCGTTGCGTTCAGAAAATAAATCGTGAGCTCATTTTGTTTTCGCAGATCTCAGCTTTTGGTACGGCGACGGCCCAGGAAACCCCACGGCTGCGGCCAGAGGCATCGGCTGGGTCCAGGAACTTGTCTCGAGGCTGACGCAGACCCGCATCACGGACTTTGACTCGGCCGTCAACAAAACCATTGTCACAAGTCCGATCCTCTTCCCTCTAGATCAGCCCATCTACGTGGACGCGACACATGACAATGTGCTCTCAACCAGTATGTGCTTATGTCGTGTCAGAAGTCATCCATGTTGATTTTTTCGTAGTCGTGACTGCCCTGAACTTCACGAGCCTTACGAGGAACGGGCCTCTGCCAACGGATCATATCCCAGCGGACCAGGTACGTCACCCGTCGGCATGCGGTATTCCACTGGCGCTGACCGGCTAGGAATAAGACATGGTTCTCGAGCCGCGTGGCCCCATTTTCATCCAACCTCGTTGGGCAAGTGCTCTCCTGCCCGGCCTCATCGCAGCCTACGCATATCCGCTTCCTGCTGAACGACGGTGTCCTGCCGCTGACGGGCATACAAGGCTGCGCCGCAAACAAGGATGGTCTGTGCGAGCTGCCCTCGTTCATCGCGGGCATGCAGGCACGCATCGCCGAGGTCGACTTCCAATTCGACTGCTTTGCCAATTTCACCATTCCCATTCCGGACAATATCGTGGATGGAAGGTTCCCACCTGCGCTGAGGAACATGACGGGGTGATTGCAATTCGAAGTCTCCATTCTTCAGCTGGAATGTTGGCATCATTTATTCGGACGGTGAAACAAAGTCTGCGAAGTATGTCCTTCAAAATGTACACGAATAACCAATGCTGCTCCATTTCCTTTTCAATCCCGGTCCAACCCGAGACTGTCAACACAGACATGGCAGATGCAACGAGATCAGCGAGCAGCTGCTCCCGGACGGCGTATCGTTCCCCTCCTGCAGATACACATCGTACACCGTCGTGTCGCTCGTCGCACATGCGAGGAAGTTGAGCTGCCGCGGCGCGGTGGTGATGATTGTGTCGCCCTCGAGGCCCCAGTCCGTCGTCGTCGCGGTCGCGTCGAGCGTGAGCGGCTTGTACGAGTTCGGCGCGGCCTCGTCGACGTTCAGGAAGCGCGTGCCGTTCGACGTGCTCAGCGAGATCGTGCCACTGATCGTGAAGTAGCCCGAGGTGTCTTCGGGGCCGAGCACGGGAGCGCCGTCTTCATTATGTTACGGGTTACGGTCAAGGTTACTTTCAGTAAGTGCGAGCCGAGTACAACGCGGACGTGACGTACCCAGATCTTGCAGGTAGAAATGGAAGGCGGGATCCTGGTCACAGCGGATCTGCGACCCGGTGGGCGCCGGCCCAGTCGATGTGCTGCTGGGCGCTGTGGAACTCGGCGGCAGGTTGCTTGTGGACGAGGGCGGTTGCGTGGGCTCGGAGGGGGTGGTGGTCGCCGTTCCGGGTATGCACTGCGAGTAGTCTGCAACACCAGCATGATCGTCAGATCTGTTCGTACGAATTTGTTTTTCTATTAGTGGGCAGCTTACACGGGTTGCTCACTGTGCAGGTGGACCCCGTCGCACATGTAGTGGGTCCTGTCCTACCGAGCAAGATTGTTGGTAAGTCAATGAATTTCCCTCTTGGAATTACAGCAAGACTGATGCGAATGTAGACTCGGACTCACCAGCCCTGACCACCGCACTGCCCCCACACGGGCGCTTGCGCACTGACGGCGCCTACGAAAAACGTCAACAGCCCAACAAAGACGACAGACTTCATCCTGAGGGGAGCACGCGGGTGCGCGGAGGCATGCCGTCATGAAGTCTTATACGCCGCATCCGGGAGCATGCTGGCGATATCTCGCGGAATTTGCGCTGGCGGCGCACAGAGGGAGGATCCTCGGCCGCGCATGACCGTGTCTCTCGGAAAAGCCTAGTAGGTTTCTCGAAATGAGTAGGCGGGCTGAGAGACGGCATTTTGTCGTTGGGTGTCAGTCGGAGACTAGGATGGTGTGTCGGGCACCTGACTCGGGCAAAAGGACGCCTAACCTACCTCTCACCCGAGAAATGGTCTTCTACATCCCGAATTCCAAGTATGTCCTCTAGCCGGGTTGCACTCACCGTGGCACGCTCATTTTTACGAATGCCGCGCACCATGCTGTCAGTCCCAGTTCAGCCTGATAGGAAAAGAACATGGCAGCGCCTACAAATACAACCTGTCAGATGCTACTGCCCAAGCTTCGAGACCGACATGTACATACGTACACATCACACATGTCTTCCCGTCGGCGTCACCGCCCACCCAGCCTGCCCGCCTGCGAATCCGCGTCGAAGAGGCGCATTGGACCGTGCGAGCTGACGCAGTAGCCCATGCGCACGACGACCAGATGCAGACCGCGTCCCCATGGCAACAGGCCAGGGCACCTGCGCGCCGCATGCGTGAGGTCATTAATTTAATAAAGAGGCGGCCTAATGGGGTATGTCGGCCGTACCGCCGGCAGGGGTCTTGCAAAGTCTCCGGTCGTGGAGGAGGAAGAGTAGGGAAGAGTCTGCAGGCTGCAGGCTGCAATTGCGGGGCAAAGTGGTTTTACACGAGCCGGCGAGATAGGCACATAATTGCTATTAGTACGGCATTGCAGTCTACAGTCTGCCGTCAGAGTCAGCTGCGACGTACGAGATAATAGGTAGGCGCGCGCCAGTCACGTCAGTGAGGGAGTAGAAAGGCTTTAGAATCAGATTGCTAGAGACGGGGAGGATATTACATGGGGGAGATGAGTTTGAGATTAGGGTTGTATATATCAGCGCCGGAGCCAAGGTGCGTGGCCTGAGAAGACAGAGAGATGGGAAACGGGAAAGTAAATGAAAATGAAAACGAGGGCGTGCGCAGTTTATGTATCGGGCAGACGGACAAATGGACAGTAACAGGCAGGGTGATATTGAAACAGAACGTAGACGAAGCAGCGAACGATCCATATGATATAAAAACAACAGTTCTTGAAGTGGGAGAGCGGTCGTATGCAAGCAGACGCGGGGAATCGAAATGGGGATGCGGTACGCAAGCAGTGTGGTAGGTATGAAGAACAATAGCAACAGTCCATGAATATGTGTCCAGAGCACAGATTAGACCAGAACCAGATATGCTCTGGCCACGTCGTTTTTAAAAGGGAGGACTAATTTATGGTATGTCAGTCGGCCGAACCAGGGCAGGGCATTTCCACATCTACAAGGGACAGAAAACATAATGAGATGAATGATTTAGATGCCTGTCAAAAGCCAGGGACGCGCTGTGTGGGCGCGGGTCATGATGGCGGGTGGGCTCCGAGAGCCTGCAGCGGAGATCGCGCAGCGTCGGCAGCGGTGTATGCCGGCGGGGGGCACTCATACCCGGGATCTGATGCGGGCTCTACAGCGGGTTCGAGGCCCGTCGAGATGCTGAGCCCATTCATACTCGACGCGAATGATTCGTCGGGATTCCGTACGTACGATGAAACCGCGTCGAGGGGTATGGGTACGTTGCTGTCGTGGGCGCTAGCGAGGTAGTTCGGCGGCGGTTTGTGCGACAATCGTGAGCGGGGCGGGAGGCCTTCGCGCCCAGGCGAGGTGTCTGATCTCGGCGTCGAGGGTTTGAATGAATCGAGAGGTATCGGCGGTAATGAGCGGGGAGAAAGGTGGGATGACGATGATGCCGCCTGCGACATGACTGTGGGCGACCGGATGGATGCAGAATATGGATACGGAGACGCTGTTGACGTGTGCGCAGACGACGCCTGTCCAGCAAGATCATACAGAATAGGAGACGGTGTGGAAGCCCATGGATGGTCCAGTCGGATAGGGGGTGGTACGGGAGGTATGGGAAGTTCTCGTGACGGCGCGAGGGAGGGCACGGAAGAGAAGCGAGTCCGTGAAGGAGATGGGAATGAAAAAGGATTGTTAGCGCCCGGAGATGCAGGTGTAGAGATAGGATCCGTTGATTCGGAAGACTGGCTTGCGGCAGATGTATGCGCTGGACTGCTGGGGCTTCCCGGGCGTAGACCGTCCGGCGAGTCTGAACGCACTGATGGCACTGCTTGTCGCCACATCTCCACTGCAGGCATAGCCGGCACAGGCGGAGGGACCGATGGATGGAGAGCGCGAGACGATAACGAAACGCTAGATCCATGTGACGCGCGAGAAATGTGCGATGGGCCAGCACCGTTGATCACTGACTCGTCGGGCTCGTCTATAGGTCCAACTCGGGTGACGTTCGTCCATTCATTGGCGTCGGTGACAAGAAGGAGAGACGTCACGAGCAAAAAATCAAGAAGGCTGATAGGAACGCCGCCGTGTAATTTCTGCTTTCGTGAATCATCCTGCGGCGACAAGGCGTTGTAGATTTTGAGTTGCGGGAACCCGTTGTCAGAGGTAGGCTCAAGAATGGCGACAGGGCCTTTGACGGACGAAGTATTGCACTGCAAAACGTTGAGTAACACGGAGAAATGAACAGAGTTTAAACCTTACGTGGAATGAGGTGCCGACGCGTTTCCATCTCATACTCGATGCATGATGAGGAATGTAGAACTTCCGGGACCTACGCATTCAAGAAGATAGAGTATGAGCATCGTCAATAGATATGACGCGAACAGGAAACGCACATTGTCAGAGTGCCATACGAGTAAGTGAGGAACTCGTCTGCGTGTTTCCAAGAGCCTGATCCAAGCGAGACGTGCGGTCCTTCCACTTCCTTGCTTCTTCGCGACGAGGATCGAGCATTGGGTGTCCAACGCACGCGTGCTACAGTGATAAAGCCCTTGGCATCTGAGCGACGAATCTTGGTGATGTTGTCTACTGTTTCTATGACATAGAGTGGGTTGTCCGAGAGGTCATCGTGAACGACGGAATCAATGAAAGACGGGGACGAGAGTTTGAGGGTAATAAGTGAAGAAAGGTCCGGACGATTGTTGAGATCAGAGTTGAGGCGAAAGAGAGGAGAGAAGGAAGTGGATGGGGTCGGTGGAGCGGTGCGGGGTCTGCTGGGACGAGTATCGGACAGGTCTGGCGTGAAGGAGGTGCCTGCGGTGTGATTATCCTTGTCCTTTTCCTTGTCCCACTTGGGGATGGAGAGCTTGACCATGGACGGAGAGGACGAGAGAGGGGAGGAGGAGGAAGGGATGCTGGGAGAGAGCACTGAAAGCCGACCGCCGACCGCGTTCGCCTCTGCCCTCGCGCCGCTCACCTAAGCCGTCCCTCGGCCCGCCCATACTGCCTTTCCTAGCGACTCTCGGCGTCTGTCTCCCTTAGGCGCCGGCCCGCACTCGGAGGCCTCATCTCTGCTGGCCGTCCTGTCGGTTTCCAGATGCTGCTAGATGCCGATGCCCCTACACACGGAACTATCGGGTCATCTCCTTGTCGTCCCCTGCTCGTCGTCCCCGCCACGAAACTCCCCTCGTTTCCTCAAGAACTACACCAGAACATCCAGCGCGCGCAGCACGACAAATAGTGGCGCCTTGCTCGGTACGCTGGACACACAACGTGTCATATTTCGTAACGACGCCGCCCACACGCCGCCGTGCGCCCGGGCCTCGCTGACTCCCCTCGCATGCTGCACACTGTCCGCTCATCACACGCTTAGCGCGCAATTCTGCCCGTCTCGACGTTCTGACCACCGCACAGGGCGCCGCCCCTCGCGATAGCTCACCATCACGGTGCATCTTTCTCCGATAAAGATATCCGCACGTCCAATCCGGGCCCGCCGTCCTGCGCAAACGTCCCCGCCGCATGTGATTCACCCGATATGCCCAGATCAAAAGTCCCTGCGCTGTCAGCACGCATTTCTCGTAGTGTGGGTCTGAGGGCGCGCGACCATTGTTCTCCACATCGATATCCTTGCTGACTGTCCGGCCAACGCGTTTACACACCGCGAACATCCCTGAAACCGAATATTGGACAACTGCGCACCCTGCATAGAGTGGGGCACGCCATACGACACACCCGACTCGGACGCTTCTTTCTCCGAAGCCCTAGCCGGCGCTACAGGAACAGTCCGATGATTCAGTATGCGATCTACCCCTCTTCAGATGTTAGCATGACACGTTCCACGGAACGTGTAAGTCGAGAACAAGTCAGAGACGACGTTTTTAGGCGGGAAAAGAGTGTAAAAGTCGGGCTAAGATGTACTACTTACCTTATACTAGGATTGACGTGTCCTCACGCCAGTGCTTCCCCGGGCGCATCAACATGTCAAACACGACGCCTTTTCCAGAGGCGATTGGCCACAGCATCTGGGTGCGTACACCGACATGCAGCAGCGCGACGGCGAATTTTGGTAATGTCGCAGTTTCGGATGTTCCATTCGGAAATGAAAGCGATATAGATCGCGATGCCGCGGGCGTGCCTCGCAGTACTTTGGCCACTGGCGCCGGAGCGACGCGACGCGGCATCTCGCAGTTAAAGCCTAAATCGGGAGCGTTATTGCAGCACTCCCGGACGTAGAAATGAAACCCCCATGGCCCATGCCAATCCGCCAAGCGACGACATCGGTGACCGCGCAGTCGCAATGCATGTTCGGCGACACGCCTCGCACTGCCCCGGTGACGAGTGACTGGGCGGGCAGTGGGCATCCCGGGAGAGTTGCGACCGGGGCGATCACCTGCTGTACGGAGAAGATCGACACGCCCCTTCATTCCGAATCGCTTAGGATCCAGGATGCGCTCGCTATGGGAACGAGAGCGCTCCCGGCGACTTGAGCTCGACGCGCGTCTCGGTCGCCACGTCCTCCGTCGCGAGGCGACCGTGTTGGCCCGGGCGCCAGCGCGTCGTGCTGACACGCTCACGTGGGCCGCAGGCGGGAGTCACGCGTGCGCCGGATGCCGTGCGTGGGAACATCGCGCCTCGCCGAAGCTCAGCCCATTTCGAACCGCAACTCCGCCGCGGCGTCGCGTCCGAGTCTTTGTCCCGAACCACCGTGACACCCACGAACGAACAAACCACTCTACCACTTCACACCACCACTTGACCGCGCCGAATAAAATGTCCAACGACGCCACCACCCCTTCCAACGCCCAGTAAGTCTGTTATATATATGCGCGTAAATACGAATGCCATGGTATTGACAACGACGCGTACAGGACCGCGGCCACCGACGCGTCTGCCAACGGCAGCGCGGACAAAGGCAAGGGCAAGGTCGTCGCTGAGCCCGTTGTCGCCGACGAGTCCATGGACGAAGATGACGAAGACGACGAGGAGGAAGAAGAGGAGGACGAAGATGAAGACATGGAGGAGGTACGTCTGCCACCCCCCTCACCACACGCGCGACGCGTCTTTTTTTACGTGTCGCCCACGCGTCGTTTCTTTCCCATCACCTCTTCCGCGCATATATGCGCGCATCTGGACATGTGCTAACTTTCTGTCTTTCTTCTCTGCACGCAGGAGGAGGATCTCCAGGAGATCGACCCCTCCGTGATCCTGGCACCGGGCCGCCGCACGCGCGGCGTCAAGGTCGACTACACCTCCAAGGAGGCGCTGGCCAAGGCCGGGCTCAACGCGGACGACGCGGACGACGACGCCGAAGAGTCATTCGTGGCGCGCGACGACGAAATGCACGACGACTGAGCGTCGCTCGTCGCCCGTCCGCCTTCCGGGACCTGCAAATGGCTCTTGGTGTCCAGCCGTGATCTTGCAAGTTGCTGCTGTGGAATATTCTTGGTGACCGCTTTGGTGTGATAGGACATGTGTGTTTTGACAGTCGAATGCTGTAACCTGTTATATCTGTTTATTGACACTGTGCCCCGTACTCCTGCACTCACACCAACGCATCGTGTAATTGATACTTCTTGAGCTTGCTGTCCTTTCCTTCACGCCGTGATTTTCGTCCACCAACATCCAATCAATTCGCAAACCCGTCTGAGCAACCACTGAACAAACTAGCGACTGTATGCCTACTCGAAACCACCGCGCAAAACCGCGCCATCGCAGTATCCACATGCTGAAACCACCCCGCGCTCACCGTGGTGCACAGACATTTCGTCAACCCGAAGGGAGAAACGAATGTACAACACAGGAGACAGCAAGAGGCAATCCCAGACAAGAGACACAACGAAACACGACCATACGTGAAGAGATCCAGCGGTGTAAGTACGAAAGTATAGTAGCAGTAGCAGAAAGGCGTGTGAACCGAATGAGGAGGTGGCGAATTAAAAAAAAAATGGCGAGAGATGAGAGGGAAACTGAGACTATAGAACCAAGACGATAAGCAGAGAGATGATAAATAGCGAGACAGAGACGATAGATGATCCCAAACCAATGCAAGACAACTGTTGACAGATATGTGCCCCCGAGTCCGATGCGCCCACAAACCCACACCGACGGCTCCCGAATCAGAAAACCTGCGCACCCAGCGGCGCGCTGGTCCCCAACTCCCACGCGCCCAGGTCCAAGTCCAGCCCCGACGGGATGTCGAGGCCGTTCAAGAGACCCATCGACGCCCCATCGCCCGCGGTCGGCAACATATCCAGAAGTCTCTGCATTTCCGCCTCAGCCTCGCGATCCCGCCCAAAGTCCGTCGCGGTCTCCCGGGCACTCACGCCCATGCTTACCGCCGCGGAGTGCGGGGGTGCTGCGGCGGCAGCAGGAAGTGGTACCTGCGCGGCGGACACCGTCGGAGAGGGTGCGAGAATCTCGCGGAAGAGGTCTTCCATCGCCGCTTCGTCGATGTCGTCGACCGACGGCGCAGAAGCGGTGCCCAGCTCGCCGAATGAAGAATTGGTGAGGCCCATGGCGACGTCGGAGAGGTCGAGGGAGTTGAGTTGAGTTGCGTCGAGGCCACCCGCTGCTGGGGCACCGATGCCGGAAGGGCATTGGTGGTCGCCACCCGTGCTAGGTGGCGAGTGGACTCGGGCTCATCAAACATACTCGGACTCGAGCTCGAAAGAGACGACTGGGATGGGGCAGGCGAGAGGGGGAAGACTGGCGACGGTGGGACGAAGACGGGGAAAGTGGTAGGATGGGAGGACGAGGGTGACGAAGGCTCAGGACGGGGTGTGGGGGTCTGAGTCGGTGCCTGTGGTGTGAGGCCGGGGATCCCAGCCGGTAGACCGTGTGTTTGCAGGGCTTTGATAATGGCATCCCACCCGCTTTCGAGCGTGCGGATTCTCTCACGCAGCTCCCTGTTTTCCTGCTCGCGGGCCTGCTCAGCAGCCTTCTGCTCCTCCGTCTCGCGGAGGGCAGTAAGGCCCATGCTGGCACGAAGTGTGCGGTTCTCGGACTCCAGCTCCGCGATACGCTGCTCGAGGTGGGCGAACTGCGCTTTGCGCTTGTCGCGGCTGTTCTGCGCAGCGATACGGTTGCGGTGGGCGCGGGCTTCTTTGCGCTCCTCTGGTGTCATGTCGGTGCGGGAACGCTTGCGTGGAGGGCCGTCTGCGGAGGTCGAGGGTGGTGGGCGAGCCTTGGCCGAAGTGGACGTGGAAGGGAGAGATGAGGTGGACGACTCGGGCGAGTTCGCTGCAGAAGGGAGAGAGAGAGTAGTCGGATCGACAAACGAAGAGCTTGAGCGGGTCATGACTGTGATTGAGGTAGGATCGGACGACGTGGAGGAGGAGAATAAAGAGAGAGGAGGATGACTGCGGGCTGCGCAGGACGTACGTGGTTGTTCGTGAAGAAGAGGATGCCACGTCAATTGCCACGTATCCTCCCCTCGCCACAAACACGCGCAAATATCACTGGATCCGGTCGCGTGGCCACCGACACCGCCCTCTTCTTCCGGGGCTCCGACCCGCACCCGCTCAGCACCGGAAAAATATGTCATTAGCAGCCAAAAAATACAGAGGAGGGGCAGCTCTATCCTGCCTGCGTCGCTATACAAGAGTCAGATGGGGTAGAGACATGTACCGTGAAAATCGTATCCTTCCGTGGATGGTATGTCACTGCAACTGAATGGAATGTATACATATCAGATGGGTATAGCAGGGCGAATTGGAAACAGGAAACACGTCGAAGCCATAAGACATAGAAAGTCAACAGACGGGAGAACACGTAATATACACCTCACCAAGTCATTATGTCGGACACCGTTCAGACGCAAACGCATCCTTAGTGTCCTTCAAATTTCGTGACAGCCATGCATCCGAGCCAAATCAATTCCACCGCCGCCCGCCCGATGGCAGTCAACGGCTGCGGCTCGTTGTCGTCCGGAAACTCGGCGACCTGCATCCCAGGGGCGGCCTGCTGCCGCATCATGTCGGCGGGCCTCTGCTTGCAAAGGCCGAGTTTCTCCAGCCCATCCGGGATGATCTGGACGCCCTTCTCGCGCTTTTGATGGAACGCAACGACAAAGTCGTCGCGGTGGACGTCACGCAAGGCGGCAGGTGGGATGCCGCTGATGGCTGCCGTCATGGACCCTGTGACCGAGAGGCCGCGCGTGGGCAGGCGCACGCCCGATCCGTTCAGGTCAGAGTAAGAGACCAGCCGCGCCGTCGCATGGTGGTTCGGGAGATAGATCGACTTCGGGCGGCTGCTGGATCCACTGGGTTCGCCCCGGCCAGACACCGAACGAGAGCGAGGTTTCTTCCTCTCGCTTGATGCGACCTCCTTGCCCTTCTTGCCCAGCCCGACGTAGTAGACGAGCAGATACAGCCGCTTTTGCAGCTCGGGCTCGTAGATGCGCGGGCTCCAAGGCTCCGCGGCGTGGCTCTGCGCATCCGTCTCGTACGGCCACAGCGGCAGCAGCATGAAGATCGAGTCATCAGGGACGTGGTTCAACAAACTACTGCCCGTCGTCTTGCCCGTCCTGCCAATGCCGGAAGAGCCCCTTTTCCTGTACGCAGGGAGCAGGCCAACCTCCTGGAACGACTGGTTCAGGTCGGCCAAAGTGCGGTTATTCTTGTCCTGGTGCGCCCGCGACGTCAGCTGCATCCACGGCGGATTCACGGGGGTGATGCTGTTCTGCACGTTGCGGGCGACCGTCGGGTTGCGGCGCCTGCGGAACCAGCTCGACACGGACGGCTGCGAAGCGGGGTTCGCCCGAATCTGCTCCAGAGTGACAGGGTCGAGCGTCGCGAATGCTTCGGCGTGCGACGTCCTAGTCGGCTGGCGGCGGTAGTCATCAGAGTCGCTGTCGGAGCTGTCTTGTACAGTCGCTGGTCCCACGAGGGGAGGCGCCCGACGGGGAACAGCCGTCGATCCATGTGAGGTGGCAGACTCCATGGAACGCGAGAGGTCCAAAGACGACTGGGTGGAGCTGGTCGCCGCCTGGCTATCGGCGGTAGAGCTCGCAGTCGATGGCCGCATGCTCTGCGCGAGGGCATTCTGGTCGACGATCCGTCGATCCAGGCGAGGCACTTCCCGCACACGAGGTACCTCTGGGACAGGCGGTACCGTGGGCGGTGTGGGACGCCGTTCTGACGTCGAGGCCTGACCAGCAGAACCCGGTTCCCGACTGCGACTGCGGTCGCCTCCACCTCCGGTGCGTCTTGAACGGTGGCTACGATCTTCGAGGAGGCCGTGCGTACTCAGCATCTTGGTCGACTGCGTGTTCGTGTATTCCATCTGAACGTCCTTAGCCGCCAAAAGAATGCAATTCATCGGATCCAAGGGCGTGACGGAGCTTGAACCCCCGCCCGAGCTCGGATCAGCAGCCGGAGGTGGAGGAGGCCGTGGTTCACCGGCGGTGTGAGCGGCGGGGATGTTGTATCGGCGGAAAATAGAAAACGCGGTAGTTCGAGAGTGCTTGTGCACGACGCTAGCTGGTCCACCGAGTGCGTTACCCTTGCAGCGCGGATCGACTTCGTGGTGAACGCGCATGCGTTGCTGGACTGGCTTGTCTTCTCCGGCTGCAATCGCGAGCGTGAGATCTCAAGTGGGATCCATAGAAGTGAACACTCACTACCTTGTTGTTCGAGTCTCTGCAGAACAATCCTTCCGATTTGCTCACAGTACCAATTTTCTCTACTTTGCAGCTTGTTCTGGCGGCGCGACTGCGGGTCCCTGCTCTCCAACATGCGGAAGAGCCACTCGGACAACTCCTCGATGCCTTGAGGGTCGGCACTGCGCACGTGCCCCGCAAACGTATCCTCGGCGACCGTGCCAACCGTGATCGTGCTGGGTCGGCGTCCAGTAATCGGGTCTTCCATCGACCACGGCGCAATGTCAGCCATCGCGCTCGCGGGACCTGTCAGCGAAGAGTCCGCATCGCTACGAGAGCTGAAGACTGTCGGAAATTGTCAGTGGCTGTGGCCGATGCGTCGTGAGGCAACCGACTTACATTCGGCCATGTTGTTTCTGAGCGACGGCCCTTCCCTGGCCTTACCCTTACCCTTTTCCCTCTGCTTGCCCTTTCCCTTGGCTGGCGGCGCAGGCAGAGGCTGCATGAATGAATTTGACGAGCGTCGAGAATTGGATCGACCAAGGATATAATTCAAGTCGATCCCATCGAGAGCGTTGGAGCCGGATGCCATCTCGTCCGCACGGAAAGGCGCATGGTCTTCTTCAAACGCCTGCCAGTCCGCACGTGTAGTCGGTTCGCTGGCTCCTGTGCCACCCAGGACCGGATTAATCGCGCGGAGGTCGTCGTCGACGCTGCGGCTGGGCCGGCGGAGCGTCGCGATACTGTCCTCACGGTCGCGCAAGATGGGCGCGGTGCTGAAAGTGTCGGAGGTGGATCCACGACCAGGAATTGCGATCGGAAGAGAGCCGCGGCGACCGGCTGCGATGGAGGCAAGGGTAGACTGAGCGTACCCGGGCGACGTAGAGGTGGACCCCTCATCGCTATCCCGCGGCCGCGAGAACGTGACGGGCGAAAGGTTGGGCCCAGGGCTCTCTGAAGGGTCGATATCCCACCGGCGTTCGTTTTCGGACTCGGCATCGGAATCCGAGAGGTCCCATGGCTGCCTGTAGGGGCGGCTACCACGAGGACGGTAGCTGCCCATACCAAACGTGTTCTGAGACGCTGTATCCGGAGCAATGTCCTCGAGCTCAACGTCTGTATCCAGAGCGCCCCCTTCGTGACCACCCTCCGGGGTGCTGCTGCGTGCCGAATAGTCACCTTCCTCGTCAGCCGAAGAGGTATCGCGGTGTTCCGCGGACGCGGGAGGACTGATAAGGTGTCCAGAGGGTGATGCATGCGCCGCGGAAACGTTGCTCGGCAAAGATGGCCGGCGCCCACCGTCGTCGATGGCACGCATCTTAGCTCTATCGCGCCGCGCAGTTTCTTCATCGTCATCTTCGTCGTTGCGCGGATGAGAAATAGATGGTCGAGGCGTGCGATCTGAAAAGCCCTCGACCGAGTCACCGTGGTCATTTCCGGGGATCGGCGCGAGCGGGCTCAGCATATCCGCATCCCTGTTCCGGCGGGCGGACGTGCTCGCCGCGCCGAACGTGTATGTGGAGAGGGCCGAGTACGTCTGCTGGAAGTCGTCCGCGTTCCTGTTTTCTTCGTCGTGTTGCATGATTGGAGAGGAGATGGGAGGTGCTACACTGGGAGGTGGGTGAAAGTGCAGGGACGGAAGCGAAGTGCGGCGAGATGATAAAGTAGAAGACGTAGAATGGGAGTGTGCGTGTAAAGGGCGCCGTGCAGGTTTGGTGGGTGGATAGGGCAAGGTACGCGTAGGATTGGATATGTGCGATCTGTCGATATGAAAAGAGAGAGCGTGTTGTTAGCATTGAGTAATCAAGACCAATCAGCGGAAAATAAGCGGCAAGGCAAAAATGACGAAAACTGAATCCGAAATGAGGGGGGAGGGAAAGGGAAACGTTTCAGCCGCGGTGTTGGGTTTGATTCACTGGGGTTATCCAGAAAATCGCGGCAACGCCGCAACGGCTATCCAAAACGGATCGTGGATCAACGAGAGAAAAAAATAGCCGAGGAGCTCGGTGCCGGCACATAGGGCGGCAAGAAGAGCACGGACAACTACTACGTCGAGTCGTCGCGATCCTACGGAAGAGTTCTAAGGAAAAGATCTGGCAACCCTTTCTAAGTAAATATTTCTGACGGCCGATGCCGACCTCGGCACGGCGGACAGACTTGGAAAACATCTATGCGAGGAAAAAATGAAAGAGCATGTACAGCTGTAATCACGAGTCGGGTAGCGCATGGAAATGCAGCATGCTGGAGAGATTTGGGACAAGAAACTTTACAAAAATAAAATGACGGCACCATCACAGACAACCTCTCCGATCAGGCCTTCAGGCCTCAAGTGCAGAAGCCATGAGGCGTAATTCTCGGGAAGACGTAGGTCAATGGCCGCTTATCTCCTCCCCGCTCGGAAAATACAAGGAGAAGGTGAAACAACAAGGGACAGAGAAGATCGGAAGGGCAGTGAAGAGGTTAAGGAAAGGTATGCTTACTGGGACTTCTTCCGCTGCCCTGCGCATTGCTGCCCGCTCGAAGCATACGCTTCCTCGCTGGTGTGAGAGGAACGCCGGGAGAGGATGGGCTTCCCGATGTAACGCTGGGGGTTAATATTGGAATTGGGATCTTGATTCACGACGGAAGAAGGGTGGGGAGAAGAGGGAGATGACATATGATCTGGGGTCGAGGCCAAGGCCTGTTGGTCTATTGGAGCGAGAGGCGAGCGGCGCAGGGGGTGTGGTGCCTCGGTTAGCGAAGCAGGGTCTGGAGCGCGGCTATAGGAAGAATCAGGCGAATGAGCAAGGCTAGAGGCGAGGCGGTCGAAGAAAGAACGGTCGGATTGCCTTGTAGATTGCATGAGTGTCGGCTGCGGGGAGAGGTGGTGGTGGAAGGACAAGGAAAGCAGCGGGGACCTTGTGCCCAGGATATCGTCTTGTTGACGCTTCAAGACGAAACCACAGCCCGAAGCCGCTCGCCTCCTCCACAATCATGTCACGGTCACACGGTCACACCAGCCCACGTGCTCCCCTGCTTTGTTCTCTTTTTGGTCTCGCGCTCCTCTCACCAGCCGCGCTACTTACCTTCGTCCCCTCCCGCCCAGCCCGTGCCGTCACCCGCCCCATCCTGTTCCTCCACTACGCCGCCACCTCCGCTAGATCTTACCCGCATCTCGTCCCCGAGGCCACGCGCGATTGACAGCGCTTCAAATGCTGTCATATCGAAGGCTAAATCTCCCGATTGCGGCATCGTCGGTCGCGTGCGGCGCCCCGCCACTAGGGTCTTACAATCTCATCTTATCTCCCGCCACGTTTCCTCCTCATTCTCCAAGAACTTCCTCAAGCGCGCTGACCTTCATTCCAACCCAGATCTCGACCGTCACCTCGCCCGAAGGGTTTATTCTGGCCACCCCTGCTCCGCTCTGCCTCATGTTTTCTTTCGCTTGCTCTTACGCTGTCATGTTCTGTAATGGTTAGGTACTGCTGACAGGCTGAATGTTTTTCTGCCATTTTCGTGCATCTTCTGACCAGCCGGCTGGGTTCGGATCGGATCTGAACACTGCCGATCATCGTACGTGATAGCTGGACCAGTCGGACTCTGTGTGCACCCTCAGCTCCTTCAGGCTCTCGCTCTCCCGCACGCCGACCCTCTCAGGGCTATGCGGCAACGATGTACGCCCATTTCCTTATGGACCATCCGAGGTGGCGCAGACACGCTAGCTTTTTCCACGCCGTAACCATGCACTCATGTTTCGGGCATCGTCGTGCCGTATGACCTCAAGGGTGTATTTCTGGGTACGCAATTGGGTATTTGTATTTCAAACCTGCGAACCCTCGATTCAACTCCTCGCTTCTCCAATTGCCGTAAGCACCGTCGGCCGTGAGTCGTTCATATCCTGCCAAGACCTTTCGCGCCGAGCTGATGGCACGCTAATGGCACAAACACGTAGTTGTCCGGGTTGCGGATGTGGTAATTGACGTTGCCCGACGCCACTGACGCATCCTCCTCGTTGGCGGCTTCTCAAGTAGTCGACGAAACATCTCGTGGAGAACCAAGTGGCACTGCGGAGCTGCGCTCAGTCGTGTGATGTCATATTCTGCGCGCCAGCTACCCCAGCTGGCGAAGCAGACAAGTACCCTCGACTGCATGGCATGACGCACACATACTCCTAGCTGTGCACTCTTCATATCGGGAATGAGAACGCATTCGAATCTTGATTATTATAACTGAAAACGTGTATTGGGTATGTATACAGCTGGTGATATGCGTAATATACAGCCAAACGAGTGACGGAGAACAGGACCACGACAATGGCAACAGAAAACGAGGTAGTGAGAGGAGATCCAAGAAAAAAGATTGGGGACCGAGAAACCGCCGGCTATGACACCTTCCATGGGTACGAGTAATGAATGATCTGTCTGTATCAGCCGCAGAGGCCATCTTCAATAACTTTACCACAACGTTTGCATTGTACCCGTCTGTCCAACAAGCACAGCCCAATTCCGAGAGGGAACCATACGACAGCAGCTATGACACCTGACCACGAGACGTCAGCATGCATGAAGCTAACCGGAATTGATTATACGCACCAAGTAAACCAAACCGAGACTGCCGAACGTGCGTCCCCTCCTGCAAACAGATCATTTCGGGGTGATCGGGCGGAAGGAGGGACGCGACGTGGTCTCCGGTTATAGGGTTCTGGTAGTGATACACCATGGGGGAGCCCACGCCCGCAGAAGGTGCAGTCGCGCCATACATCACGACGGGTTGCGAGCCCATAGACAAGGCATGGTACGGAGATGCCTTTCCCCCTAGAGCCGGCATGGGCGACGCGGAGAGCATATCCATGTTGGATGCTGCAAAGGAGAAAGATCAGAACTAGGATCACGGGATTCTTTGATGAATGTGCGCACGCCCGGCATCTAAGGTCGACTCATACGAAGGCGGGCTCTCTGGCACAAGGGAAGGGGATCCCGCGGGATCATTCGTCTGCAAGAATGACGGATCAGTACCTGAGGGCGGTAACTTATCTGTAAGAGACCGCTTACGATCTTTCCACGAGGGTTGTCTATCATGTTTGCCAGAGGTTATGAGCGCTAAGGCAACGTTGTCCTAGCTTGAAAGAAATGAGAACTGTTCAAGCTGCAGCGGGTGTGCTGGCAGTGATTATAAGAGAGGCGTAAGCGACAAGTCGGGACTGCGGTCGGCCGGTGTATTTGGGGCAGTGCTGGCACCGCTTGGAGAGCTGGAGGGTGTTGTCGTGCTATTTCTGCTGCTCGCATGTCTGCGCAGCATCTTGTCTGCAGGCTCGGCTTCCCGCTCCACGCGCACCAAATCCGTCGAGACTCAGTTACTGCTGACTAATTTCGCATCACGTGTGCTTCCAGATCGGTGCGATCGGCTGCTTGTTTTTTCTTGAACTTGCTCACTTTTTCTACTCCTTCACCTCTCCTTCTACAAGGCACCTCCGATAGACCTCCAACTCACGAATTCACTCGCGAGTTACAAAAATGGACGGTGCTTCCTCTTCCGCGCCTGAGAGCTTGACCTCTCGTGACTAGTACGTCTTTTTCGCGTCCGTACGATTCATTCGTTGAAGAGATCAGAGTGAATATTGACTGCATTGCTTGCGTTGCTTGCAACAGCTATGCCGACTCGTACGCGCACTTCGGTGATTATTTTGCTTTCAATAATACCCATGCCATCAGCTCACGACGTTCATTGATTTCAACAGGCATCCACGAGGAAATGCTGAAGGACACCGTCCGAACGGGGTCGTACCGCAATGCCATCGTCAACAACCCGCACCTGTTCAAGGACAAGACCGTTCTCGATGTCGGCTGTGGAACTGGTATTTTGAGCATGTTTGCCGCGAAGGCCGGCGCCAAGCATGTTGTCGGGGTACGCGTCCATTTCATCCTAGCTAGAAGGCTTTCATTGATCATCCTTTGATAACCTTCAGATTGATATGTCCAACATTATTGACCAGGCTGCCAAAATCATCGAGGCCAACGGCTTCAAGGACAGTGAGTGTTGAGTTATGTTGGTGGCGTGTCTTCCCGCATGCTAATGTGGCACGCTACTAAGCCATCACCCTCGTGAAGGGCAAGCTCGAAGATGTCGAGCTGCCAATACAAGAATTCGATATCATCATTTCCGAGTGGATGGGGTACTTCCTTCTCTATGAGTCCATGCTCGACACCGTGCTGCTTGCTCGTGACAAGTACCTCAAGAAGGATGGTCTTATCTTCCCCGACCATGCAACTCTTTACCTTGGCGCCATTGAAGACCAGGACTACAAGGAGGAGAAAATCAACTGTGCGTTATAATCACACCTGCGGTGTGCTCGGAACTTACTCCGTTTATAGTCTGGGACAATGTCTACGGCTTCGATTACTCTTGCATTAAAGACATTGCGCTGAGGGAGCCTCTGGTTGACGTCGTTGAGCTGAAATCCGTTGTGACGGATCCTTTCCTCCTCAAGGTTTGTGTGTTTTTCCGATTACTTGCTTCCTACCATCCTGACCCTTGACCTTAGCACATCGATATCCGCACCGCTAAGAAGGAAGATCTTGCTTTCTCAGCGCCTTTCGAGCTGAGGGCCAGACGCAACGACTGTGAGTCCACGTGTTATTCCCTCTAAGATCCGCCTTCGAATTCAGCGCCCATACAGTCGTACACGCATTCTTGGCATGGTTCGACATCTCGTTCGAGTGCACACACAAAAAGGTCCAATTCTCCACTGGCCCGCACGCTAAATATACCCATTGGAAGTATGTGCTCCCCCTTTCCACCGTCACCGCGTATCTCATGGAGCTCCGTCCGCAGGCAAACTGTTTTCTACACACCGAACACGCTCACGGTGTCCCAGGGTGACACGATCAAGGGCACGCTCAAGTGTTCTCCCAACGCCCGGAATAACCGTGACCTCGATATCACGATATCTTACGCCACGAACGACGAGCCCGAGACGACGATAGACTACAAGATGTGCGTGATATTTCTTTTTTGCCTCGCGATTGCCTCTCGCCTGCCTCGTTGGAATAGAAGCTGACCGGTTGCAGGTCTTAATTCACTGTACACTCCAAAAATGTCCCATACGACATGCACCTCACCGCACCTTAATCTGCTGCCGCATCTCGCGATCATCTATAACATACGCCCTGCCTCCACTGGCATTCTCCATCTTCCGGGATCCGTCTGTGTGGTCCTACATACGTGATATAGGTACTAACCCGCTTTTGCATACTGCACTCCTTTGACCCTGTATCGCCGACCATTTGTATGTAATGTGCCTCCAGCTGGCTGGGCGGATGTTGTTGTGCCCTAGTAATTGAAGCTGATAGAATGGCATATGCGGCTGTTGAGTCACTCAACCGGGGGACTCTCGAATAAGAAGCGTGGGTGTGCATTGCAAGTTGCGACGCCAGGCAATCGGAGCGCCGAGGGGGCTGACCACGTCCGCGACGGCCGACCGGGCCTTCGCCGCTGCTGGCAACTCTCTTCCTAACGACCGCCTCCTCCTCATCGTCCCGCGCCTACAAGATACCCATGGAACGTCTCCCCGGCGACATCCTGCTCGAGATCGCGCACTACCTCCCTACGCCGAGCGAGATCCTCCATCTTAGCCTCACGGCAAGTTCAATCTCGGTCCTGCGGCATGCCGCATGCCACGGGCAATCGAGCTAACCATTTCCAACTCTGCAGTGCGCGGGCATCTTCCATGGTCTGACGCCGGCACTCTACTCCCATGTGGCCCTCCGCGGCGCACAGCAGTGCGCCGCGACGCTGGACATGCTTTCCACCCACCCCGCGCGCGCACGGCACGTACGCGAGCTGCGCGTGTGCCTCGCGGCGGGGAGCAAGCCTGCCAGCGGCCAGCTCCTGGGCGCGCGCCGCCAGGTGCTGCTCGACGGCTACCGCATCTCCGCTGCTGTGCGCAGGGCCGCGCACAACATGGAGATCCTGCGGGCGTTCGTGTGGGACGGCGAGGAGCTGCCGCCGAATGACGACATGTGGTTTGCGTTGCGGATATGGTGAGTGTGCGCGTGTGCATGTGTGCGGCTGGGGACCCTGCGTTGACCGGGCAAAGCTGCACCAGATTGAAGTATATCGGCACGGCGTTTGGGTCCATACTGCCATCTCCGAAGAGCCATGTACGCCCGCCCCACACCCTCTCCACGCATTCCCACCGGCTGACGCGCGAGTCCGAGGCAGTTGTTCGACTTTAGCGACCTGCATGGCTTCACTCTGACATTCAAGAAGGGGTTCTATTGGCACCATGTCGGGTTCACGCGCAGTACGTTCCGCCTCCGTCGCAGGTACGCATTGTGATACGAGTAAACATAGATGAACCCATTCCAGGCTACCACCGCCTCTGGGACATGCTCATCAAGCGGTGTCCCCACCTGCAAGAACTGGAACTAGACGGAGATTCTCCAGATGACCCCGTCGATGCGCAACGTCTCACCCGAGGGCGCTGGCCTGACCTGCGGAAACTTGTGCTCGGTAACGTCGTCATTGATTGGCACACCGCCGTGAACCCTGCCTCCAAGCGACCCTTCATCACCTTCCTCGAGGAGCACTGCGGTATAGAGACCCTCCACCTCGTTGGGCACCAGCCTAGCGTGGCGGCACCCGACCTGCTGAGCGCGGTACAGCCGGAAGCTCTACCGGTGCTCACCGAGTTCCACGGCAGCCTCCAGCAGATCCAGGCGCTCCAGAACAAGAAGACGCTGACGTCCATTTGCGTTCCGGACACCATCGTCCTCCGCGAGGGGACGCCGTTATCTGTGTCGACCGTGCTCAACCAGATTCCGTCCCTTACATCGCTCACGCTCACATTTGGCTTGGAGCATGGCTACGACAACGGGAGCATGCTGCATGCGCTCATATCTGCATGCCCGCAACTACAGCATCTCGACTTGACGTACGCCTGCAAGCCGTCCTTCAGCCTCGTAAGTGCAACATCTGCATTTCCCGCACCACTTTGTGACACCAATCAATCCACAGGACAACTTCGCACGCAGCCTCCGCAATCTCTGCCGCCTCCGCAGCCTGCACCTCCGCATCGTGCGCAACCCCTCCGAAGATCCGCTCTCCACCTGCGGCCTCCGCATCGCACGCACGAACCCGCGCCTGCGCACCTTCACGCTCGAGTTCCTCGTGCGCAGCACGTCCTTCCCCACGCGCGGCGCGCCGCCCGCCGTGCAGGAGAGCGCGTCGTTCGAGCTCGTCGCGGACCAGCACGGGCTGCCGTCGAGCATCCGCGTGTGCGAGCGCTGGCGCCCGCGCCGGCTGCGGCTCTTCTGCCCGGCCGTCGTCGTCCGCCGGTACGTCATGCCGCTGCGCCCCGACGGGTCGCCCGGCACCGCGAAGGGCGGCCTCGGCGCGCTGCTCGTGGAGCGCTCGCCCGCGGGCGAGGACGCGCGCTTGATCTTCTGCTGCGTGCTGCTGGTCGTGCTGGCGGTGCTCAGCTTTACGGTGTTCCCGGAGGCTGGCTTGAAGGTGTAGCTTCTAGCCTGAGTACTAGTTCTCTTTCTCTCTTCGTGATGACGATGTTCTTTATACGATATCTTTTATGGCTATTTTTTACGATTTGCATGGTAAGTATGAGTGGATGAAGAGGACGATACCCTACGTTATTTGTTATATCTCGATGATATAGAGTTTGCGTTTTTTTTATAGAGTATGTATTTCTACAGATCCAAGTTCAACACTGTAACATCCGTAGGATTACAAGTTACCTAATTGGCTACCGGTCCCTCCCTTCTCTTATTTATGACGAATGAAGAATGTTCATGAACAGATACTGTAGCATGTGTCCAGCCAGCCTCTCGACCTGACGATGAAAGCCTGCTAGCATTCTAGTGTGTAGTCGAATGTCCGGCCGCGACGAAGTCCGCAGAAACGGTGCACTAAGAAACCGCCGGAACCAAGTGCAAAAAATGGTCCCGTCTAGTAAGCATAAGCAGATAACCTGATCTCACACTCCCCATGTGACAGTGGTCTGCCCGCTTTCTAGCAGGCGCTGCGCCTTCCTGGCATCCACGACCGCGCTCAGCGCCGCCAACGCGGCCTGATGATTACTGGCGCCCACACACGTCAGCGCAGCCCTCACGCACACAAACACGCACAGAACCACTCACCCCGGATCCATAATATGCTTCGAATGCGTAATCTCCAGCTCCTCCAGCTCGCCCAACTCGCTCGCAAACCCGCCATATATCTCCGCCCACGAGCGCGCGGGCGGCAAGCCGCCCGGATGCAACAGCAGCGCGCACGAGCGGAGCTCGAGCCTGCGCAGCGTGGGCGCATGGCGCAGGATGAACTCCTCGAGGCGGAGGAACGGCGAGCTGAAGTACATGTTGCTCAGCGCGAGCGCGCGCAGGCGCGGGAAGTGCATCCGCGCGAGCCCGAAGCCGGTGAAGTACATGTACGAGTGGTGGCTGCAGTGCAGCGCGAGCGCGGTGAGCGGCGCGCGCTGCGGCGCCGCGCCGAGCAGCACGTCGCGCACGCCCGTGCGCCAGAACGTCCAGATCACCTCCGGCACGAACGGCGCGTCGCAGATGTGCAGATGCAGTGCGCCGAGCTGCGTGAGCAGCGCGGTGAATGCGCCGCCGGGCGCGCCGAGCTCGGGGATGTGGATTGGGCGCACGTTGCGCAGCGTGAGCGAGGTGACGCGCGGCGGGGCTGCGGGCAGCGTCGCGATCGCGCGCAGGAAGGTGCAGTAGAGCCGCGTGATGGGCGAGGCGCTCAGTGCGCCCTCGGCGAAGGACGGGTCCTCGTAGGCGTGCGGGTAGAAGATGAAGGTGAGGGCGGTGAGGGCGGTCGCTTTGTGGAGATGGGAGATGGCCGATACGAGGGCGATCCGTGTGCGTTCCTGTGCGTCCTCGTCCTCTGCGGTAGCTATGTGTACCTGGACGGTCAGAAGCGATTCGGATGGCGCTGGGGCACTGAGACCGACCGTCGACGCTGCCCATGTGGGCATGTCGGAGCTCCTTGTCTTCGTAGACGAGCTCTTTGGCGTGGCCCGTCAGGACGGGGTCGTTCAAGATGCATGCAAGGGCGTGGGCGCTGGAGTCAGTGTTTGTCACGTAGATGCAAGAGAATAGTCTTGGTGTCGCAAGGGCATGGAACACGGTGGATGTAGCACGGAGCGTCCGTAGGACCTGTCGCTGGTCAGATTCGCCCATAGGGTCGACATGCTGCACGATTGCAAGGAGTAATTCGACGGGGAGCATCTGTGGACTCGGGTGTATGGGTGCAAGCGACTCCGAAACATGATTCGTACCTACTGGTGCAGATTAGTAGACCGTGTCTCCCAAACGGAGCGCTAAGCTCATTGGTCATCGTGATGACGACGGCCAAACAGAAGGGACCACGAACAAGTAGCAAAGCAAGGAAATCGAATCACATCAAGTTCGTTATCATTCACAGAACCGGAACCATACAAATTACTTAGTACAACCACCAACCATAGTCAAAGTATACTCCACATCCCAATTATAAGAACGAAATTTGTACCGACCAAACATACCGTTATACCGTTATACTGCTATATCGTGAACAAACAATCATAAGAGTTCCCCGTCGCTTCTACACCGTCCGATGGCCCTCCGACTCGTCGTCGACGCTGGTGCGCGGAACGACAAGCCTCAGGGTCATATCCCCATCCAGCGCATGCGAGAAAGGCCTGGAATTACCGGGGGCAGAGGCCGGCCGGGTGCCGTTTTCAAGGGCCTTGAGTAGCATCTGCGATAGCTGAGCCTCCTCCTTATCTCTTTGTTCTGTGCGCTGCTCGTCTGCCTCGGTAGCAGTAGGCTGCGCACGCGTCTGGGGTGTCGGCAGTCCCACTCCGAGTCCCAGACCGAAGCCAGAGTTCTGTCGAGCGATTTCCACAATCTCGCCAGGCCAACAGCCCTCGTTCTCGCTTTCCAGCAGCGAGAGCGCCGAGTTGAGCGCTGATGGCGAGAGTGTCGAAGCGGAGGCCTTCCTGGATGCAAGGAGGGTCTGCTGCGATCGCGTCTTTTTCTTCCTCTTGAGACCCGTAGAATTTCCAAGGCGAGAACCGCATCGATCAGGGTCGCGGACTCGTTCTTTATTGGGCAGTCGTGCGGAGGGAAGAGGAGAGGGCGCTTTCTCGATGATGAATGTGCTCGCACGTGGTGTCATGGCGAAGATTGACCCAGTGTCCGGAACGAAGTAATCCACTCCTCGGGGAGATGCAAATGGATCTGTGAGATGAAGGAAATCCTCGTTACCGGAGACGTTGGAGGTTCGAGAAAATGGGCGGCTCCGGCGCGGAGACTCCGGGCTAAAGAAGGTAGAAGGCGACGAAGCCATGGGTATATTGGGGAGCACTGGCGTAAGCGGAAGGGAAAGCGTCGGCGGAATAATGGAAAGACCTGATGATTTGTGGTCAGTATAGCATAATCTACATACCACTCGTAGAGCTTACCATGGAAGGCGAGCAAAGTACAAGCAATCGAAAGCGTCATGAAGAGTGATTCCGGAATGCGCATGGAATCACGCTCGATGAAAGTGAAGACTGAGGCCAGAATACCGGCAAACTGAGAAAGCCCAAGGGACAACCAGAGGAAGGAAAGCCTCGCGGACTCATGTGTAGCCTTTGCGCGGCGATACAAAAGATAGACGAGGTAAAGCGTCGGCCCTAGGAAAAGGAAGGAGAAAATGGCGGGGATGCAGGATGCGGGGTAAGGCGCCTTGATAGCGGCAAAGACAACCTGAAATATGACTCCTGAAGGGAGGTGAGATCTTAGTCAACGTCAAAACGACAAGACGTTTGTACGTACTCAGCCCAAGAATGATCGACAGAAGCACAACGATTGGGCGAAGTCTGCGCGAGAGATAATGAGAGGACTCGGCCAAGGTGTCTATCAAGCTGCGTTTTGAGAGCAAATATGTGACTGCAAGACCAACTGTACACTTTTGAGCGCTACACGGATACTGACATTGGAAAGGAAGACGTACGTTCTAGGTCAACGAAGGAGGTGGTGATATTTTCACCAACTAGAAAAGCCGATACACGAGACGCGTCTTTGCTTGACGCGTCATTATATGCGGCGAGGCCGAAGGCACCAGCAATGGTGGACAACAAAGACAATGATACGATAAACGAGACCGCGATTAATTGACGCGTCTCAGTGAGGGAGCGCGTGCTGCCGGAAGAGGATTTGAGGAAGGCGGAAATCTGAAGGGAGAGGAGGATGACGGCGAGGAAAGGAACGGCGAAAAGGAGAGCGGGGGGCGTTGGCTGGGGGAGCATCAGGAAGTGGGCAGAGGCATGAATGTGCACCAGTACGGGTGTAGGGGTGAGCGGTATTATATAGTCAGGACATGCTGCTGGAAGAGGCATGGCGCCTTCCCAAAAGCGAGGGCTGTCATCCGTCCGTTCCTGCGTTGCGTATTCGCAGCCACCGCCGATCCACGCCCAGACACGTCCTCTATCGCGGTGTATTCCTGGTACATCATGTATAATTTCTCTTGAAAAAAACGCACCTCAATATATCAACCGTAGACATTCTGTCACCGCCGGCGCCGAGCGACGCCCGCCCACGTCCACGTCGACACCCACCTGTGAACTCACCGACCATCACAATTTGCAAAGTACGGGCGCGACGTGAATGCATGATATCAGTCTTGGGTGCGGATCCTGGGTCCAAGTGGACGAGAAGTAAGAACCCCGGTCTACCACAAAACCACATGCCAGACGAGCCAGTCGCGTCATTCCCGTGTGTCATCACTCTCGGAAGTTAGCGCGCCTGGGCCTTTGTCGAGCATAGAGCGGCTCGGTAGACTCGTATTCGGCACTCGATGGGTTTATTGGCATCTATTCTAATGGGCCGATGCTGTTGAATCCGCCGCGATTTTCAGAACATAATACGACAACACTTGAACCTGAACCAAGACCAGCGCAAGGAGGGCGACGCCAACGCCATAGAATAGCGGTGAATTTACACGTCGGAGGTTATTCAGGTCTTCCAGCGCGACATATGGCCAGCGTTTTCGATGTCGAATGAGCTCCTGGAGCTGCTTCTCACGTGTCGCGAATCGCTGTTCCACGCAATCAGTCACCGGGAGAGGGCAACGATCCACAGACTTACAGACGGCACGACGTAGGCGAACCTCACTTCATGGGAAATTTGATTCAGTTGTTCGTGAGTCATGTCCAGCATGCCGGCAAGAACGTAGGAGAGCGATCGAGATCCCTCTATCAACGCCCTCCATGACGCGAGAATTTCTTTCCCGATGTCCTCGACCCCCATTGCGCTAGAGAAATAGACGGGTCAGATCATCAGACGGAGGGACGTGTCATGTGTGCGTACATGGCGATTCTGTTTGTGTGGTAAGTTCGCAACGTGGAGATTATGAGTGGATCAAGCTTGAATATTTTGACAATATTGTTCCCTTTCAGTTGGAGATGTTCATCCAGCCGATAGGTTGGAATGACAGTGAGACCTGCAGTGATGAGATGACTGAAAGATGTGTCGAAGCTGAGGCTTGAGTTGCTGGCGGGAGGCAGCGAGGGGAAAATGCCTTTCGTTATGTCCCCCAAGAGGCCCGAAGCTTTATATGAGTTGGTATAGGGCGTGAACAGTGCCAGTTTGAGCAGTGCCGAGTAATAATTTGTGGGTACCTAGAAGGAGACCTAGATCAGAAGTAATTGACTATAGATTCGAAGTCAACCGAACCTTCAGTCGAGAGGCATGCACTTCCTTAATGGCCTCGCTTAGGCTATCCACATCGAGACGAGTATGGGCTTTAGCTTGTGTAAATGCGTCTGCGAGACGTCGAAGACACGCCAGTTGCCTTTCGATCGCAAGCCCTTTTCTGTCTAGCTCCCTCATATATCTCGTCATAATGCGATGATGTTGCGTTTCTCTACGTCCGTCTCCCACGAAGAGGATGTCATTGAAGGCGGCCATGAAATCCTTCACGCCGAGAATTCAGCCGGAACAGCAAGACTCCGTCAGGTGCTCAAAACGTACGAGTGGTCCGGGCTGTTCATCTTCATCTATGGCTGTGGTAATGTCGGCAATGTTGAGCCCTGTCCACATCTCAAAATCCGGTTCTGCTTGTCCTTCATAATATCTACCCCCTAACGCATAATGTTTAGCTGACCTGCGGCGTAAAATGAAGGTGAATTCGCTCACTTGCGGGGACTGCTGGCGGTGGACTGTAGAACTGTCTGCCTGTGGCTTAGCTAATGTAAGTCATCCCGTATAAAGCACAAAAGGCGGGCAGTACAATATGAACCCCAATCTATATTGGGGATCGGCACGTCGGGTGCCGTAGAAATATGTCTCCTCCGTTCAAGTTGTTGCTGTGGTGTCGGCGGAGTAAGAGGCCGTGCCATGGTTGGATGGGAATGAGACAGCATTTTCTTGCTTTCGAAAGGATGTAAGCTCAGAGGTGGATGATCTGGTACGGGTTGCAGAGACATTGGAGGACATGGCGATGGCGGTATTGACTTTGTCAATACTCGTGATGGTGGAAGAAGCTGATATCTCGGGATATTTTGTATCTGACAGACTTCAGGATCTCTAAAAAGATAATACTTTTAGGTGAACGCATACATTGTCTTCGTCGAATGTCACCCGGCTCCCCGAGGATGTGCGGCTTTTTACCTCAGTAATTGTCACATCTTTGTCCAGGTAGTCGACCGAACCTAAGCCAGATTATGAGAAATATGGAATTGCTTAGTCTTTATTAGAAGGCTGACCATATGCTACACCTTGTTGAAGGGTCTTGAAGACCGAGGGCTGACCTTCCTTGAGGCATTGGGCAATATCTGACGCACTTGTTGCGGTCTGGCATGCATGATGTGAGTGAAAGCTATAAACACACGAGATCATGTTGAACCTGGATACCTCGATGTAGGGATAAAGATCGGTATGATGGGCGATCGCGAGATCAACGTCGGAAGACTGCGTGAAGGGCATATTTAGGCCGCTTGATTACAACTGATGTACATAGCAATGTACCTGCAGGATATAATCGAGCAGGGGAGACAACATGTCGGTATGCTGTTGTCAGGTGAGGATTAGCACTAGTTGTTGATCTTCTATCATTGAAACTTACATCGTGATTGTCAGTGGGGACCTGAGGGATCCTGAGACGCGCGTTAGAGCCATCTCCAGCCGATCCTATGTCTCTAGATGCATACATCTCTCCAGAGGCATCAGCCCCTCCGATCGCCTCTGCTCCTTCAATCGGCTTCGCCTCCCCAATCGGATCCAACTCTCCAGGCCGATATGCCTCTGTAGTTGTCTCCACCCCTCCAGGATCAATAGGGACGCCTCCTCCATCAGATTCTTCATCGGCAGGGTCGTCTAGGTCGACAGGCTCTGCAGCAGCTTTCAGCGTCAGGGGCAAGAAGCGCCCTCTTCTTTTGACCCTGAACCCGCGGACAAAGACGCACTGATTGTATTTGGTGTTGATCGGCTTCAGCCGTTTGCCCGGGGACGAGGACGTAGAAACATCCTCGCCATTCGTGACAGCGCCAGAAAGCTCGTTCATCGACACTGAGGACTCCGGATCGGGACCCCAATGGCGCTGTGCATTCTCATCATGCGACCAACTCAGGCTGGATGCGAACGAGGCTGCCTCGACGCCAGCGAGCTCCACACTAAGTTGGATCTGGCTATCGAATTCCGTGTTCGTAAACGCTGCGACGGCCCAGGTCGTCGTGCGATCACAGCCAGTCACCAGCACAAGGTCCTCCATGCGGAGATCCAGCTTCAGCTGTTCCGTAAGTGCATGCCATCGCTCGCAGTGTTCGCGCAGGTATTCCTTGTAAGCACCTCGACGTTTGGTGTCCTCGCGCACCGCCTTTTCCGGAAGGACGAGGACAGCCCCTTTGCGGCGTGAGCAGGCAAATTGGAGGGAGAGCTTTCCTCCCGCAGGTACGACGCTAGTGGGGCTCGTCAATACAACCAAAAGCCATGAAATTGCAACGACTCACAATGGAGCATCCAATTTGGCAGCGACAACACTCCGCGACCGATATGGTCCCGGACGCAGTGTCCTATGGTAGATGTGCGATGGTTCGCAATGCAAGGGCTCGAAGTACTCCGGCAGATGCTTGCCTTGAGACGGATGGTCGGAAGGGAGATGAATATTGAAAAGGCGTTGAAACCCGCCATACAGCACATATCCAACGTCCCCGACCCCTACGTGCTGGATGCTATCGTCCGGGTCTGGTTCCCATAGCGCATGCCCGTTCTTTAGGGTGGCCAGTTGGTCCCTGTAGACATCGGAGCAGGCCATGTCGGTGTTGGATGGTTGGACGTGCAACCATTCCTCAGGCTTATCACGGTGTATATATAGTTCGCTGGTGAATAGGAATCATGGAGGCAATACGAACACCCTGCCATGTATGGTGAGATGAAGAGCGTCTGCATGGCCTGTGTCCACTGTACGTTGGTCAGATGACTTAGGTGAGTTCAGATGTAATAGGACTATTCTAAGAACAAGCGGAAAGGAATACCGACGTCTGACGGTAGGACCGGCAATATGTAACGATAGTCGGAGTCGATCTTGCACTTGCAGGTCTGATTCATGCGGGCCATCGTGACCTTTTTCATCTCTTTCTTGCTCCGGTCTCAATCGTACGGTCTTTCAGCCTATGTCGTAAGATAAAGCCGCACGTAATTGAGGGGAGCGACTACATCTGTAAAGAGGCCTAATTGCAAATACGGTGGGCAGCCTTTTCGTTCAGAGGACGGCCTCCCATTGGACGAGAATGTGCTGAATTGCCGAAAAAGGCAGGTAATGTGCGATCGAAGGGGTTTTAGCCGGAGAAGGTATGAGCAGGTATGAGCTGCTCATACCTGCTCATAGCGATTCTGTTTTGCTGATGTAGGTGAAATCCGTGAGTACAAGATAAAACAAACGGCCCCGTCACGATGAGATTCTGATTTGGAACTCCGCGGCGCTTGTTCCGCCACCTGCATCTCGACCGAGCCGGCCGCACCGCTTGTTCCGCCATAATACTGTCCTTACACCATTCCGTCCCCGTAGCCTAAGCCTACCCCGCAGTCAACATGAGTTGGTCCGGGTGAGCTTGAATCCGCACTGTTCATGTCCACAATACCTATGTTTGTCTTCGCAGATTCAAGAAGTCCATGAACAGGGCAGGGACCACCGTGAGCCGCCTCCTACCCCTCCATCTCGCTATGCTTCAATCCTGATCCCTCCTTTAGCTGCTGCAAAAGACTGGGCAGATAGAACGCACGGTGGATCAGGACTTCGCGACCGAAGAGGCGAAATACAAGACGTGCGTGTTCCTACTCCTCGCACTGTGCGTTCATGCTCACCGTGACCCCTTACGCCCAGATACGAGAAGGAGTGCCAGGCGCTGCACAAAGATGCCAAAGGCTACCTCGATGCCATGCGCTGTGCGTATCTCTCACGTCTTGACTCTTCCCGCATCCCGGCTGACCCGCGTGCAGCCATGTCCGCTGCGCAGCTCCGCCTCGCAGAAACCATCGATGCCTTCTACGGTGCCTCCGACCGCTCTTCCGACGGCGCGATGGCCGCTCACGCCTATAAGTCCAATGTCATCGATTTCGACAACGGCATCGCGCGCGAGATGGTGCGTCGCGTCATTTCGTGTCTGGCCTTTGACTGACATCATCATTTCGGCAGGACCAACCCTACCGGACGACCATTCTTGACCCACTGAGCAAGATGAACACGTATTTCCCAATCATCAACGACCACATTGCGAAACGCAATAAGAAAGTGCGTCGTGCGCCGCAGATGCTTGCCCTGCTCACGCGCGTGCTGACCCGCCTCGTGTGCGCAGCTCCTGGACTACGACGCCGCGCGGAGCAAAGTGCGCAAGCTGACCGACAAGCCGAGCGATGACCCTACCAAGCTTCCTCGGGTGCGTCTTCTTTCTCTTCTTCGCTTCGGCATCTCGGAGTCTTACCATGTGGTCATGCGTCGCGTTGAACATGCAGGCGCAACAAGAGCTGGACGAAGCGAAGGAGATCTTCGAGCTGCTCAACGACCAGCTCATCCGCGAAATCCCGATCCTGCTCGAGCAGCGCGTACCGTTCTTCGACCCCTCCTTCGAAGCTATGATCCGTATGCAGTGCAAGTTCGCGGAGGAGGGCTACGAGAAGCTCAGCGGCGTACAACGGTGCGTTTTCTTTCCTCTCTATGATATTCCCATTCGACATCACACCCGTGTCCATGCTAACCCGTCATGCAGATACTTCGATGATAGCGTGCGGGACGACTACGCCGCGGGACAGCTGGACGCGCAGGTCGAGGGCGTGCTGCAGGAGATGCGCGAGCTGTCGATCTGCGGTGCCAGCTAGGCTGTCTAGTGTGAGACACGCGATGTGGTGTGTTATGTTGTGACTGTGAGGAAGTAATGCCGTGACGATGAGAGGAAAGGGGAGAGAGGACGATGTGTAAGAGACACCCTGTAGCTATCCATTTCCTTCGCGCTCGTGTGTGTTCTGTCTGCTTGTGCTTGTATCGGATTCACTGGATTCTACTCCTGAGCTTCTCTTTAGACAAACTCGATTGAGCACGGCGCGCACTGCGCCCACGTTCGGAGCGCCCATCGTAAGCACCATGAACTCACCACCTCTCCGACCCTTAGGGGCTACAACAGGACAGTTCATGTCCAACATCGAAGAGCAGAAAGAACAGAAAACGAAAAGAACGCCGTGGTGTTGTCGTATCCAATAATTAAATACAAGTGATCATCCAAGCCACTCCATAAGTATATACTCTAAAGAATGCAAATGCGAATATCCTCTCAACCTCCATGCATGACACTCCACGGACTCACATCGGCTGCAGCTTCCGCCGCTCCTCAATTTCGCTGCCTGTATCCGTGTCCGTGCCGTTGATTGCACGTTGCGCCTGGGCTGCCTGTGCATGCAGCGGCTCGGAGAAGTGCTCGCGGAGACGTGATTCGCCTTGGCGCCGGATCTGCACCACAACACCAGTCAGCATCTTTCGAACATATTAAACAAGAATTGTGCGAAACGCACCTCGCGCGCAATTGTCCCTGTGATCTGCAGCAGCGGACCTACGAGTCCCAGCTGGATAATCACATACCTGTCACCAAGCGTAAGCGGCTATAAATCGCATAGGACGAGAGTAAACATACGAAGACGCAAGCAGCACCAGCAGCATAGTGAAATACAGTGGGTTGAACAGCACCATCATCGCCTCGTTCCAACCCAGCACGACCAGCACGCCGTACATCCAATACGGCACCTGCGCAATGCTTGACACGGTGCTGCGCTTCGCCTCGACGTAGTACGCATCCGCGTCCCGCCGAAAGCGCGTCGCGACGTCCAGCGCCTTGGTCTCGGTGAAGATGACCAGGCTCGCTGCATAGTCGAACTCCTCGTCCAGCTCCGCCGAGCCGCTGTCAGTTGGCGCCGGCGGCGGAACGTACGCCAACGACGCGTCTTTCGGCGAAATTTTGGAATACAAGGGAATCAGGTCCAGTGTCTACAGCATCGAGCGTCAGAATCCGCGCGAACTTCGATGGAAGATTGAAAGACAGTACGCACCTGGTCCTTGGCCTTCTTGAACGCGCCGTCGATGTCGTCCTCGGGCTTCCACACACGCGGAACGCCCGCCTCGTCGTATCGGAACTGTTCTTCGAAGTACGCACGCAACTTGCCGAGGATGATATTGTCCGCAGTCTGCTCATCCACCTTGGCCCGTAGCGCGAGCCACGCGCGTTTGCGCAATATTGCGAGTGCGACGGCGTTCTCCTCTTCGGTGCAGTCGAAGCCTGGCAGTAATATCAATACCGATGAGTCAGTCGGGAGGTAGGGAAGACCGAAAGGGCGGCATACTCTTCGCCTTCGTGAGATAGTTTGATTCCGCCTTCTCCAATGTGTCGCGGAACACGCGGAGGATGGCGTCCCACATGTCTGGAGACGCCTTGTTGAGGTGAAGATCCACCGGCTCCGAGATCTGTTTCTTGAAGTTCTTCTGTTGCGGCATCGTCAGCATCTCAGCACCGACAGACGCTCGCAGTCACTTGCCTCGATGGTGTTAACCATCTTCTTCGTCTCGTCCTTCCGTAGCTGATCCGCAACGCTCTTGATCTCCTCCTTGAGGAGCACGAGCTCGTCCTCCCAATTCCATGTGGCCTCACCCTCCTCTACCACCGCTTCCTTGGCGCCCTCCGTGAAACGCGCCTCGCATTTCGCACGTGCCTTGCCGACGACGTCCGCGAAGTTGTAGCCCTCCCCACGCAAGCCGTCCAGCACCTCCTTCTTGAACACCCCAAGAGCCGCCTTATGCAAGTTCTTGAGCTGGCCAAAGAAGAGCGGAGACAGCGTCGTGTCGAGCGCAGCGATGAGGTCTGCGCGCTTGCGCTTGTAGACGCCCTGGTGGTACCGTGATGCGTCGCGGTCGTAACGAACTAAAATTCAAATTTGTTTAGCAGAAGGGAGTGATTTGTCAAGTGCCGCACCCAACGCCTGTGACCGCCACGCGCGCATCATATCGCCCAAACCTTCCACCACCCTGCCTGCCTCAACAGGCCGCCGCTGCGGCTTCGCCTGCTCGTTAAATTCAGCGAGAGCGCCCGCGGAAATCTCGTCGCATCGGAATTGAGCTAGCAACTCCTGTTGGGTCGGCAGATCCAGGTCCTTGTTCGTTTGGACTTGTTCCTGGGGGCGCAAACGTCGTAAGCACATGAGATTGACGAAAGCCGCGGGGATTCGCATACCCAGATGCCTTCCATGTAGAACGCGACGCCGTCTGCCGGTATCCGCTTATGGTACGCCGGCTTAAATACATAATCGTCCCTACTCTTGTCAGTGAACCTCTTGCGTAGGTTCTGGACCTCTTGCTCGAATTTGTCTGCCGCCAAGACCTTGTGGGGAAGTGCAGTGAAAGACAAGTCGAAATAATCCGATAACTGTCGATCCTGTAATTCTGGTGGCTTTGACAAGCTTTCCCAGATCCGATTCATATCGGCCGTGAGGGTTGTTTGAAGATTGGCTAATGGGGTAGTCCCAATGTGGTCACGAATCACGAACAGAAGTAATGTCCTCTGGCCAGCACTATGTGGAAGTGAATTGGGACGCCATCAGACGCAACCTCGACTACGAGAACAGAATCCACCTGCCTGTCCGGCGTCTTCTTCCCAAATAGGCCGAGGTTGACCTCAAATACAGTCTTGAGGAGGCCCATGTTGGCACCCTGATAGAGACCCACTTGGTGCTCCCAAAGGTTAACCAACAGGACTTCTGATGAAGCTAACGAGAACAGGGCAGACTTGCGCTCAAAGTCCTACGGGTCGTGAACTTCGTTCAGATGTCGTAAGCCACACGATAACATCTCGTACTCGCCTGATCTTCTCCTCGCTCTCGTCCATCGGTCCCCTCGACGTCCATTACCATGACATTCATATCTTGACCACGACACATCCAGATGCCTGGCATGATGACGTCAGTACATGATTGTCATGGTGCAAAGCTTGCTACAGAGAAGCAACCAAGCGTGTACGTCGCGTTGCACCCTGGATGAACTCATTGCAATGGGAGCTACGCGCGTAAAGAGGCGCAATGCCGCCCACTGCGTGTGGCGACCATGCCGTATACAGACGTCTGGGGCATGGAAGCACCGCCCATGGGCGCATGCCCAGGACTCGTACCCAATCCCATGGGACACATGTTCCGACAAGGGGAAAGGACATGACATGCAGGACATTCAACGAGGTGGCAGCTGCTGTCTTGAGATGGACTGCACTATTCACCTTTGGTCGTCTGCTGGCGCTTCGTCTCGTCCATGACATCGAAGTTGGTCCCGAATAGTCTGTTGAGTAGAGTACCTGCAACACGCTTGAGGCTCAGTAAACCACGGCGGACACAGAGACACTCACTTTTGCCCGTTGACTGTGAGCCGAAGACGGCAACAATGTCGTAGTCGAAACCCGCGTCGCGAAGGCCCCATTGTGAAATCTGGCCATTCAATTCCTCCCTGTACGGCACTTAGTAGACTGTAAGGCTAGAAGACACGCCGGAGACGCACGTAAATTGCTTCTCGTCGTTGATAACTTGTATCCGGTCGGTAGTCTTCTTCGTTAGCGTGCCATTGGTGGAGTGCCCGTTCTGGAGGGCGTGCGACGCGGTCGAGAGGGGGTTGGTGGAGGGCGCGTCCGGCGCAGACATGAGTGTCGTGGAATAAGAGGGGGAGTTGGGAGAGGAGCCGTCGAGGGCAGGAAGGGAGACTGGCGAACTGGCAACGAGCGGCAACGGCCCAGCCACGTCGTGAGCACGTGATGCACGTGGCCGACGCGTCGGGACAGCGCCGTCTCCGTCGTTCCGACAAACGCAATTTATTGAAATAATATCGGGAGGTCGACAAGCCGTCAGTCAGATGATTCCCCACACGTCCCGTCCACTGAACTTCCCGGCTCTATTTAACCGTCCCACCTCTCCCCCCGTCTCTCTCTCCATCCCCCACCATGGACTCCTTCGCCCAGTCAAAGCTTCTCTACTCCCCTCCCTCCCCCCGCTTCACACGCGTAGAGGCCCTTCGCCGCTACATCAACCAGAAGCACAATCTTGCTCTACGTGAGCATCATGTCCCATTTGGCCTACTAACTGTTCACTGACGCGTCAACGACGCGCAGGTGACTACAATGATCTCCATGAGTACTCCGTGACCGATTACACCTTTTGGCTCGATCTCTGGCAGTTCATGGGCATCATATACTCGGCACCACCCACGCAGGTCAGTTTGAGTTCGATTCTCTATTTCAATTCTGAAGTAAGTCCCACGTTCTCCAGGTCTTCACCGATGGGTACATCAAGGAGGTCAAGACTTGGTTTCCTGGCGCTCTCCTGAATTATGCCGAGAATATGCTTTGGAGGAACGACGACGGTATCGCAATCACGGCTTCCGGAGAGCTTGGCAATACGGTGTCATGTAGTTTCCGGGAGCTGCGCCTGAAGGTCCAGGACATGACGGCCGCATTGCGCGTTAAAGGCCTCAAGGCCGGCGACCGTGTAGCAGGTCAGAATTCTGTTCTGCTTGCATGAGGAACGCATTGAACGTGCACTGACAAACATGGTAATCCGATCGCAATAGCCATTGTCGCCAACAACATTGATGCCGTGGTTATTGCACTCGCGACAGCCGCCGTGGGCGGCATTTTCTCCAGTACAGCCACCGATCTCGGAACACAGGCAAGGACGCGCTCCGAGGCCTCTATCCATAATGTGCATCATTGACCCGCGTCCTACAGGGGATCCTGGACCGCTATCGCCAGATTACACCCAAATTCATTTTCTCTGCTACAGAAGTCGTATACGCTGCCAAACGCATCGACCTCCTGTCCAAAGTCTCCGATGTCGTCCGAGATCTGCACTCACATGGTCTGGAACACGTTGTGCTGCTTCCGAGCACAAGGACCGGCAAAGAAGTCGACGATAGTGCTCTAAAGGGCATCCCGAATAGGTGCGGACGTACATGTCGAGAAGGCTAACGGGTTTCGCATATGCTTACATCCCCATATAGCACCACCCTTTCCCGTTTCTTGGCTGACGGGGATGGCCGACCATTGACATTCGAACAGCTTCCTTTCAGTCACCCCCTCTACATACTGTACTCATCGGGGACAACAGGAGCTCCCAAATGCATCGTGCATTCCGCCGGGGTATGTGAATGAGATTCACCGCCGTTCACCAGTATAGTTGATCTATCCCTCCCCGCAGGCCTCGCTTCTTCAGCCAAAGAAGGAGTTGTTGATCCAAAGCGATCTGGGTTCTGATAGTACCTATTTCCAATACACGACTGTCAGTCTTTCCCTTCGCTGTTGTCCATCCTCCGACTTACTTCCCATCGCGTGCAGACGGGATGGATGATGTGGCCTTTCATGCTGGCCGGTTTGTCAGTTGGAGCCCGCATAGTCCTTTACGATGGATCTCCATTCCATCCGGACGTCAAGGCGTACCTGAAGTTCATCAATGACGAAGGGTAAGCAATTCACTCCGCGCCGTATGGGTGCTCTTCGCTAGCGTCGTGCGGCATGTATCTGACCTGTCCGGCTTGTCGTTTCAGAGTGACCGCTTTCGGGACGAGCCCCCGCTTTTTGGCTGAAATACAGGGGCGAGGTGTCATCCCGAGTAAGATACAGTTGCTGTGTTCACAGTCTCCGCCTTCCGACAGCTTTCCTTGCAGCCGACATTGGAACATTCGAGGCGTTACGAGTAGTCTCCGTCACCGGTGCGGTACTGACTACCCCATTGTTCGAATGGGCCCACCGCGCATTCGGCGGGACCAAACGCATCAGTTCTACCTCCGGTGGTACCGATGTGATGACCTCCTGTGAGCCATGCTTTCTAATCCGCTTCTGTGCGCCCCGTCACATACTTATCTGGCACTTCTCCCTCCCTAGTCGTCACTACTGTCGCATGCCTGCCCACCCACGCCGGAGGTTTGTGCGCCCCACGTAGCCTAACCCGTCCGCACGCTGATTTCATATCTATTATCAGAGATCCAAGGCAAGGCCCTTGGCATGAAAGTTGAGATCTTCGACCCGTCTGGGAAAAACATCGAGAACTCCGGCCAGCCTGGCGAACTTGTCTGCACGCGGCCGCACCCGTCGATGCCAATCAAATTCTGGGGCGACGACGCACAGGGCACGAAGTTCCTTAGGTCTTACTTCGACGTCTACCCCGGTACGAGTTTGTCGCACGTTTTCGCAATGCAGGCGTATGCTAACCCCCACTTGTCCGAAGGCGTATGGCGGCACGGCGATTTCATCGCGAAGAACCCACGTACGGGCGGGCTCATCATCTACGGTCGGAGGTAGGCCCTTTATCCCTTCCCTTCCATTATCTTCGCCCAATATCCAGATGTGCTGACCTACCGCCATAACAGCGACGGCGTGCTCAACCCGTCTGGCGTCCGCTTCGGCTCGGGCGAAATCTACAGCGTGATGGAGCGATTTTCGAGCGTCATCGACGACACGATCTGCGTTGGCCAGCGCCGCGCGCAGGATGTCGACGAGCGCGTGCTACTGTTCGTCAAGATGCGCCCTGGGCACGCGCTCACGCCTGCCCTCGAGCGCGAGATTCGCGAGGCCATTCGCAAGGCGCTGAGCGCGCGGCATGTGCCTGCGTATATCTTTGCGGTCGAAGATATTCCTGTAAGTACCAATGTTGTTCCAAGCTCCCATGCGGCGTGCGGTGCTGATTCTCCATTCGTTGCGCCAGTACACTGTCAACAGCAAGAAGATCGAGATTGCGGTGAAGCAGATCGTCTCGGGATCGAAGATCAAGCCGAGTGGGACCGTGGCGAACCCCGAGTCTCTGCAGCTCTATTACAAGTTCCAGGACATCGAGAACGTCGGCAAAACCAAGGCAAAACTGTAACAGCATCCGTGGGATACCATTTCAACCAATCTACTGTACTTCTATCACGCATATATGAGCGTATCGTTCATCTTTCCCTTTTTCTTCTGACCACGAGGCCATCGATGAAAGCATACATAATAGATTGCGGTTCTGTTCTGTGTGTACATGACTAGTGTGGTATAGAGATCATATAACGCGTCGAGGTAGATGCCAAGATAGCAAACAACGGCCAAAAAAAACGAAGCGTGTCAAACAATGCTTGAGCAAATAAGCATACGGATACGGATACGGATACGGATAATGTGATATGGTGTTATGGGGGGTGGGGAGTCGGAGATCATTAGCATTCCAAATGTGCACAACATGGTATCAAAAATCAAAGGGTAAATGCACTTCAACGAAAACTGAAGCCAACAATCCAGCCGGGTATGTCATTAGGCACGGAGAGCAAATGCAAGAAGGAAGTGTCCGAGCGGGGGGCAGAACGAGCCAAGGAACCGGAATCAGCCAACACGACGCGTCCGCGAAGTTCGTTCCAAGAATGTCGTGTGTCGTGATTGCGGGATGATACGAGTCCGCGAACTCTACAGGGACGTCGGAATCGGCTGCGGAATCGGCACCCGTCAGAAGTCTGCCGCGGCGCACTGTCATGCACGGAAGGGGCGTACCAAGTTCCCGCCATGAGAGTCGTCGGTGGGTTTCGCGTCCGAGTCCGATGATGGGGCGGAGGGTGCTTCTGCCTTAGGGGCCGCGCTCTCATCTGCTGATGGCGACGATGCTGGCGCCGGCGAGTGTGCTGGGGGTTCGGGTGCGCTGCTCGAGGGATCGTTCTGGGGCGCCGGTGTACCTTGGTCGCCTGACGGCTGGGCGGCAGAGGAAGCGGGCGCTGGGCTTGTTGGGCCTGCGGACGGGCTTCTTGACGGCGTGAGGCTGCCTGACGACAAAGTGCTGGCAGGCAGGCTCGAGTTTGTCTGGGAAGCGGTTTTCGACTGAAGAGCGGCCTTCATGGCGTCCAGGCCCAGCGTCAGGGAGTAGGCGGTGGGAACTTGGAGTTGAGTGATATGCAGCCATGGGACCACATAACCCCCATCACCCAATCTACACGTAGTACTCATCAGTACTGTTTTATAGACAGGTGACCACGGTCTTGCTTACCGTACAGTCGAGACTGCGAAGACATCCAATTCTCCGAGCGGAATGATACCAAGCGAGTTCAATGCGCCTTGAGTCAAGACAACATGTCCGAATGTGCCGCTGTTCGCAGTGCCGTGTGCCGGGATCGTGAAGCTCGAGAAAGACTGGTCAAAATGTGCATATGTCTCTCCGTTAACGCCAGAGTCGACTTGGGAGAACTCGATCGTCATGTCCGTATCAAGGGGGTTCGCAATCTAGTATTTCGGGGCGCTCAGCGCAATCGGGTTGTCAGATGAATGCCAAACTTACGTCAAAGTTGATCTCGATCTCGTTCGACAGCAAAGAATCCAAAGAAATGAACGCATTGATGTGCGTAATAATTGGCGGCACATTCAAGGCTGCAAAAAATTAAATGAGTTGCTGAAGGGAGGTAGAAGTGAAGGTGATAGGACCTTGGAGACTCGTAGTCAAATGAATGCCCGATAAAGCTGGTCCCAGGGATCCGTACGGCGAACTGGACCCGTCACCCTTGATGTCTAGAGCGAGTGCATCGCCTGTCTGCAGGAAATCTGACAAGAAGCCCTAGATCCAAAGTCAGCCTAGTCTATAAGTAAGGTTTTGATGAATTGCTAACCTGAGCTACGGTGTCATTGGCGTCTGCAGGTTCGTAATGGAATTCAGTCTGGACAGTGTTCTCTCCAGGCACAAGATCCAGCGACTGGATGTTCAATCAGAATATGCACAATAGAAAATAATTGACGGCCCTACGTCGATAGCCGCCCGTCCGAGCATGACGCCCTTGTAGTACACAGGTAGTGCAATATCATTGGTCGTCAATGAAATGTTGGACGGGTTTTGCAGTTTGGTGGTCAGAGGGGCCTTGATATATTCATTTCCGCCATTTCCACCACTGCCCGACACTGAGACATTGCTGAGATCGGCTGTCCCTCCAAAGCCGTTGATACCTGCAGCGAAGCTTTAGCTAAGCACGAAATATAATCATGGTGGAGGACGTGCCCTTCAACTCCGTGGTCACATTGAATGGAATGCCAGAGATAGGGACGTCGCCAATAGTGGTTCGAGCGACAACGTCGGCGGTTCCCTTCAACTCAAAGTCGATGCCTTGTGTGTCCGTCACTGCGGCGAAGAATGCGGCGAAGGCGCCGTTGTTGAGGGACTGCAACGTCTGATTTTCGAATGTTATCTGAAGAGGGGCAACATTGCCTGTGGATACGCCGCCAACGGTATCCGAAGTTGGTAATTTCAGCTACAGGTTTTCATGAGCATCGCAAGTGCTTTGGACATGTATATTTCCATACCGCTGCAATGTCCGTCCCTTGAGCGGCCAAGGTGATGTCCTCAGCAGCTTTGACGACCTGGAGAGAAAATCCGAAGGGATTCTTGTACTCCGCCATCGTGTTCTGCGAGCTCGCAAGTGGCGCGAAAGCCTCATCTCCGGTCAACATTACCACCTCCAGATCGGACAAGGCGATGGATTGGATGACCTAATGTATCATGATTAGATCATGGTCCATTTTCGAAGATAAAGAACGGCTCACAGTATATTTCTGACCAGGAAGGATGACTTGTAGCTCTAACGTCTTGAATGCAGTGCTCAGCCACTCTACAGGGGAGTTGGATCCACTCGGCTGCACCGAGTCACCATGGACGCTGAGAGTCTGGTTATCACCCGCTAGGTAGTCGGAGAACAGTGTTCCGATGGTGTCAAGGTTACCGCCGGTTTGCGGGATAATGCGACCCGAGAGATGCTCCTTCGTAGTTGCCTCGGGAGCGAGGAACAAATTGTCGCCAGACAGAGCTGCAAATCGAGTAAATACGCCAACCAGAGACAAGGCTCAAGCATTACTTACGGCCAACCAAGACATCGTTGAAGAATGCTTGGAAGGTGACAGTGCCCAAATCGATGCCCAGCTCTGTCGAGAATATGTCGGCTGAAATGTTCGGTAGATTATCATGGAAACGACGAACGAGCGGGAGACGGGATCATTGAATCGGTCTCGATGTGGATACCTCCGGCAGGATCATCCGAAGGAAGCTGGAAATTGCTGATTGTGACACCAGGCAGGTTGTTGAACGCCTTGAACCCGATAGACTTCGTCAGGGAAACTCCATCAAAGATCGTGCCCAGAGCCACGACACGAAGAGCGTTAGTAGAGATCGTCCAGTTGAAATCAGTGTTGTGGAGAAGATAAGTGGTGAACGTCGTAAATCTTGGTTCAAAATCAGTAGCGTTCTAACTTAAAGCTGGAGAATGAACAGACTGATCCTGGTCCGTGATGGTCAAATGCGCATTTGTCTGATAGTCCGGAAGACCAGCGTTCGCAGAGGCGCAGACTGGATGATGCGGTTAGTGCAGTATAAATTCTGCGGACAGTCACCACCCACTAGGAGGAAGCGTAATCTGAGCTATATCATTTCCGTTCCAATTGACCCTGAAATCAAGATCGCGTGAACATCGTATGTAGATCTTGTATAAGAACCACGTACGTGACTGGTTCCACGAAGGTGATTTCGGCGTCCAACGGCCCGGTGTTAGTCAAGGAACCGCGAAGTGCAAGATCGAAGCCGTCGTTCGCCAGGTTACTGTACGGTTCAGACATAAATACTCTTTGCCATGTGAAAAACCGGAATCGACAAACGTGATATTAGCTGCGCTGAATGACAGCACTGCCTGGTTGACTATATCCTGGACGATGGGTGGAGCAACGGCACCGATGAGGTAAAGAGCAGTGTTATCGGTCTGAAGGTATGTCAATCAAAAAGTTTCTGGAGGCGCTAAGGGGCAGAAGAGCATACGACTGCTGTGACATTGAACTGCTTGAACGAAAGGTCCGTTGGGACTGTAGATGGTGTGAGCATATAGAAGGAAGCTGAGAGAAAATATGCGCATACAATCGTCAATTTTTACGGAACTGTCGACATCCAATTCAATTTGTAAGTTCTTTAACGAACCCAAGATAGCACCGTCGACATCGAATTGCTTTCCACTGACCACGGAGGATCAGATAACTTCGAAAACGTCGTGGAAAATATGCTGACTATTACCTGACACATGTGGGCTGACTGCTGTCTACCGAGGTATTGATCTGACAAAGGTGATAGGCTGTATCAGGACCGACTGTATTCCGTAAAAACAGCAGCAACTTACTGGGGGGTGGAAGTCTGGGTTCTGCAGCACCAACTGGAAAAGACCAGGAAGGGGGCCAAGATCGACGTGATTGTTTTGGCCGCCACTGAGCAGTAACTGAATAATCATGATAGGATCCAAGTTGAACTTGAACGGGATTTCCTGCGACGTGACCTTGGAGTGACCGTCCGCGTGGACAGGCGAAGATGATAGGTCGGCATTATCGATCTTTCCAAGATTAAGATCCTGGTGAGTCGCAGTGGCCGTCACGCGCAGCAAGTTGAGGCTTGCAGTGAAGGGATTATCCAAGATGAACGAACTGGAAGCGATACCGGTCTGCACAATGTCCGTCGGGAACAAGAGCGCGGCGCTAGGAACAAGGTTCTGATGCAAGGCTGGGATCTGGACGGGCGACAGGCGGATCTCGGACATGGCAAGCTTCAATGAATCGATGGGCGTTGTGTCTTGGGTGCCCTGGATGGCTGTGTCAGACGTTACACCCTGCAGATAGTTCTCGAGCAGCAGTTGGCCGGTAGAAACCGCGCCACCTTCTGGCTGATAATGGACGTCTGTAGCAAATTTATTAGTAATAGCGCCGGAGACGCCGTGCGGTCGTGCGTACCAATTGCGTATGTGTCGTTACCCGGCAGGATCAGGATGTTGCCCTGTCCAGTAAAAAAGATTAGCGATGTTTCAAAGAAACTATTTCAGTAACGTACAATGTCGGCAGTGCCAATTTCTTGATCCCTGTTCAGGTTTGAGAAGAAAAACAATAGCAGACGAGATTTGATACTCACTGGAAGAACAAACCAAAGGCAACATCGCCAGCGGCAAGTGTGATATTACTGTATTCAATGTCGGTTACGGGATGCGAAGTAATACAAATAAACAGAGCTTTACCTAGGGTTGAATAAAGTGCTGTTGACCTTGATAAGCAGGTAATCAGGGAAGCCATGATTCACGTCCAGTGTCTCGACAATTGTTGGCCGCGTATTGAGACCTTGCAGACCAGCGATCGACGTCCCCACCGAGAACTCGATATCTTTCAAAGAGAGCAAACCAACACCAGTATCAGCATCAGTGTTCGCAGCCCCCGACAGTTGTAGTGCCTGATTGGCGGATGTCGCGGTCGAGGCCAGGAATTTCTGGAAGGCCCCGTGCTGATCACCAAAGACAGCAAACGGAACGTCCGAGAACGTCAAATGAATGACTCTCTGCTGGACATCAGTCGTACTCGGGCCCTTTGGAATAATAAGTTCCGCGAACGACTGGCCGTCCGTACCGACAGAGATGTTCTGCTCCAAAGCTTTGATGTCCACGGGGAAATTGAACGGAAGCGTGAATGCAGCCGAAGCATCGCTGCTACTCGTTGCCGGGTCGTACGCAGTATCCGTAGAGAAGCGTAGGTCGAGTTCATCTAGGCTGATCGACTTGATGATGTTCAGCTTGCCCTGGTTAGGAAGAACTGCCGAGACAATCAGGCTTTTAATGCCTTCATTGAGCCAGGTGACCTGCTGAAAAATCAATCTATTACATCGACACAGAACAAGAGCGATCACGTACGTCGCTTGGGCCGGCGGAGTCGCCATGGACACTAACGTTGCTACCCATGCCGTGGATGAAGTTGTTGAAGATCGTGGACACATCCTGAAGCCCTGACGCGGAGTCCTGTGGGATAAGCCGTCCAACTAAGCTTAACGGGACAGTGGCCTGAGGCTCCAGCGTAAAACTGCCGTTCGAGAGGACCGGTCCAATATTCGTGAACCCGAAGTAGTTCTGGAAGCCAATGGAACTTAATTCCACGCCGACCTGCGAAGGCTGCGATACACGAGTTAGTCGGCAGAATTCCAGAGAAATAGGGCAGCCGACATACATTCGACACGGTCGTATCCAGAGTCAGATGAATGCCGCCGGCTGGATCATTGGCGGGGAGGTCGAAAGAATTGATCGTGACGCCATTCTGCAGATTATTCATGCCCTTCAACGTCACCTTCTTTCCCGGAAGTGAGATGCCGGACACAGAAATGCCTGCATTCGAAGTTCGTCAGTAGATTTCTACGTAGTTTAATCTCGGCAACATACCAAGCGCGGAGACTGTCATATGGTATTGGAAGGAAGACCTCACGTCAGCTTGAATATTCGACGCAAGATATTGACGTACCACTCAAGTTATCGCCTGAGATCATCCAGTCAAAAGACTCTTCTGTTAGCAGGACCTGCATTCTCCGTAAATATCGATGATCGTACGTCAAGAATAATTTCAGCTTCAGACCTTGGTGAAATTAGTCAGATGATCAACATCTGCGACATTGAAGGTCGCCTCGATCTCGAATTGGGCACCAACATCTCCCGTTATGTTGATATCAGGCATTTTGATGGAGCCAAGAGGCTGGCCCGACCAAGATACGGTCAACCCATTTCCAAAAGAAATGCGTGCATCGACTAGAATCCCCCTGTCAGCTTTCTTCTATCTTGTACAGCTTGGTTTGAACTTACAGGGTCCGGATTGAGTAATCGAGCCACTGAGTTTGGTACCAAAGGAAGTTTGTTGTGGGTTCGTGATGATCACCTGCGAGACGCTGTAGTCCGTGACCATAAGAATCATGGGATCGCCTAGAGATCGTAGACTTACCCCAGCGCTGAAGCGGACACGATCTTTTGTACGATTGGCTTTGCGAGGACAGGAAGTATCAAGTTCAGACTCTCGTCTGTCTTCGTCGGCAAGCCCTTCTGCGTGTACTGCAGCGTCGTCGAGTAGTCGCCTGCAGGCTGATGAAAAAAATATTATAACATTCAATGGCTAACAAGACATACCGACAGAGAATCCGGCATCCAAGTCGACATCGGAGGTCAACTTCTTGAAAGCAGTGTCCACGAAGTTGGGAAGATTGAATCCGCTGAGCGAGATGTATAAGTCTGGCATCGTTTGTTTGCGAAACGGATTCTTACGTGTAGATATTGTCGCGGCGGCTGGCCGCAGCGTTCGTATTACTGTCAGCATCAACATACTGATATCCACCTATCTGAACGATACCGTCCAGCTGGTCCGTGCCCAATCCAGCTTCAACTGCAAGAAGTCGTGTCACAGTGAAAAGCGAAGGTGGGTCCATGTTCAAGTCAAGGTTAAGGGCGGGTGAATCTGTCGAGCCCTTCCCCTTAGACGAAAAGTTGGTGGCAGTCTGGATGTTCCCGAGTCTGATGCCGCGGTAGGAGACAGTTGACTGCACGTCGGTGATATCGAGATCGGCCGTGAATGGGTTCACGAGGTTGACCGATACATGAGAAATGTTGTTCTCATAGCCGGTCGTTGGCAGCACTAGGTAGAATCAGATACCTGTCGGACGTCCGAAAAATTTGCAACCTACCTTCTAGGGAAGCAAAAGCAAGCAAATTGGTTGTCAAAGCAGGTAAGTTAGCGCCAATTTTGAGGGTCTCGAATGCTGTTAGAAGTGATGCGATGTTGGAGCTCTCGCCATAACCAGCGATCATGACCTCGATATCTAGATGAGATACATGAGACCGTGGTTCCGATATCACAGGCACAACAAGTCTACCTTTTCCACCAATGAAACTGTTCAGGGTCTGCTTCCCTTGGTCGTTGTTATTGGGCTGCCAGTACATTAGAAAAGATAATAAAACTTCTATTATCGCGACGACGCACGTTGAACGTGCCCTGCACCGCCGGCGTATTCTTACCCATGCTCAGAGTCAGGTTAGGCATGAGCGTAGTGCCGATGAGGCCGCCGCCTTGAAACATTTGAAGCCCTATTAGTCAAGTAAATTAAGTGGCTCATCGAATTCGTATATATAAACGACTCACTCAGGTCCCCGAGGCCCAGTTGCAAGTTCGAAGGGTTCTCGATGGAGACTAGATAAGAGGTCAGACTAGGAACGCAACTCCTTGTGTGTGAAGAGTACACTCACCATTAATTCCGAGCGTTAACCCGTCAGATGTGCCCCCGATCACATCGATTCCGCCGATAGTGACCAGATTCTGCAAGCCTTGGAGGCCGTCAAGTCCCGACGAAACGTTGAAGTTGATAGGGTCCAATGTGAGCGTGCCGATGCTCAGATTTGCAACCGCCCGTGAATGCCCCTCAAGCTGAAAGTTCGTCCAATTACCATCGGTCAAATCAGCATCTGCCAAAGTCGCAGCCAGTCAGACCATGAATCTAGAAGCCAGACAGACGTAGCGTACTGAATTGACTGAAGTGGGGATGTATGGGATCAGGGACTTGCAAAGCGGTATCTTCGATAGAAATGTTGATAGTCCCGCTTGTATTCGTAGCACCATTGACGTTGATAGCAGAAGTGGAGGCACCCAAAGGCTGATAAGAGAATTTATCAGGACGGATCTTTGACTACAGGAAACTACACGAGCTCACCGTAGACAAGCCTGCGACCACGTTTCCGTTCTTGGTAATATTGAACGCATTCTGGATCTCACCAATTTCCAAATTGAAGCCAAACGGCAATTCTGCATGTCTGAGATGAAGTGGGAATCGAATCCTTCAGGGCGAACACTTACCCATGGAAGCATGCACCGCCTGACTATTCGCCATGGGAGACCACGCATTTTGCTCCGAAAATGCCAACGCGAAGTATCCGATGTCAATGGATCTGATTGGATTGATGGGAATGAAAGACCTGAACGGTACCGTGAGCTTCAGAGCCTGCAGGCCCTCGCTCAGCCATGAGATGCTCGTGTTGTCGTTCTGTAGCGTCGACTGTCCCTGCGCGATCACCGGCGATGTTTCGCCGTTGAGGTACCGGGAGAACAGGTCCGACATGACGCTAAGTTCGGAATCGGAGCCGTTGTGGGGAATCAAGCGTCCCGCAAGCGTGATGTTGTTGGGGCCAGGTTTCTGTCAAGAAGATAAGTTCACGACCCAAAGAGCAGACACGAAGGGTGCATACGATATTAGTGTTGGTACCTACTCCAGCCCCCAGGAAGACGTCTCGGTAACCCAAATTAAAGACTACCGTGCCGAGACTTAACTCAAAGGGGCTACAAACGTCGTTAGAGATGTACAAGCATGCAAACCATTGGACTCACCTTGGATTGGTCAACTGCGTGAGAGCAACAAAGTCAATACCTCCTTGCGGACTGTCTTGGGGCAACTGGAAGTCCAGGAGCAGGATATTGTTGTCAAAGTTGTTGATTCCTGGCAACAAAGCCTTGAGCGAGGACGCACGACAACCTTCCAACAGGGAGCGTACCGTTCAGCGTGATGTCCTTCTTGAACTTGATCCCTTTGGAGACAGGGAAGCGCAAAGCACGCGCGGCGAGATTGTTGCTCGTGAGTCGCCAAGTGAACTTGTCGGACGTGATCATGAATTGCGTGAAACGACCGAAGGCGTCCTGATCTGCGACCGTGAATTCCGTCGTCTGGTTGATGTATGCACGCTTGTTTTTGGCTGACAACGGTTGCATGCCGAAGTATCCCAGAGGAACCTCCTCGTCGCCGTTGACCCAGGTAACGTTCAATGGCTCCGGGAAAGAGATGGTCGCAGAGAATATGCCAGTATGCGTCACCTTCCGTAGTCGGTTAGAACCAAGTCCTGCAACTACAGCATGAAAGGCTCACCAAACCATTCATACCAAGGGTGAAACTGCAAGATATCATGAGCATCCCAGAGCATGCCGCATAGAGTTATGTTAACGCACGAGTTGTTGGAAGGTTCCACCAGAGATACAGTGTCAATGTTAAGCACGGATACATTGACGACGTGCTGGGCGATAGCTCCCACAACCGGGTAGAGGATGACGAAGAGCAAAGCAATACCAATGGCACCTGCGACGATTTGAGACACAATGAACCACCGCTTCTTGTAGAACGGTGTTGCGTCTGCTGTCGTTGGCGCAGCATCACCTCCCGCTACCACTGGTTGAGCAGCCGCTTCGTCTTCAGCACCAGCACCATCGCTTCCAATAGCCCCGCCGACTGGAATACCCGCCGACGTCGTACGCGCTATAGGCACGCTCTCCACAGAATTTGAGCCTGCCATGGGCGCCGCATCATCTGGAATGGAGCCACAGAAGAGACAGTGAGGTCAGCAACCATCATGACGCGTCCAATAAGTCGCTGGGACGTACCATGCAGATTCGTAGTCGACCCATAGCGGCCAGTGTCCTGGCTAAGCCTGCCCTCTAGAAACCTGCTGGCGTGCTCCATTGTCGCGACAAGTAGGGGACAAGAAGGACAGCGGGAAGAGGACGACCAGACGCGCCTTCAAACTGGAGGGACGGCCAAGGTTGAAGGGCGGGAAGGCGGGGAAATTTTAATATGTGGAGAGCCAGAGATCTCGCGTAATGACGTGAAGATCATGGACCGCGAGGAAGGCAACCAATGGGCCGGCTGTTCGTTAATTGACGCGCAGGATTCATCACCCCATGCGAAGCAAGGGGGAAAACAGAGACCACATGATGTTCCGGGAGCGCATCTCCACAGATCCTGCGAGTCTGCTGCAAAACTGTCCCTGATTCTAGCTAGCGCGTCTGGTGAATTGGAAGGAACTTCTTGTAGAATAGGCAAGAAGTCGACGTGAGAACATCCAGGAATATCGAGGTTTGTGAGCAACGTTGTCTGGAGAGAAATATCCCAGTTACACCGTGAAACGCTCACGCGTCCGTCGCCAAGGTGTTTACTACCTAAATCGGTAAGTTGATGTTGCACCTTTTGCGGGGTATTTCAAATTTCCCCAACATTACCGTCGGTAATGCGAGGATGCTCACAGGACTGCTCCCCTCCCCGTCCTCAGGGCGGTTCAGACTGGCCTCGTTTGCCTTCACTTTCGTCCTGAATCAGCACCGTTCAGCTTTTGGTTCGGGAAAATTTGCACGGCCCTTCTGACATGCGATGACGGAGGAAATGGAAAGCCTGCGGTGATAGATGCTTCTCTACTACACCAGTCGAACTCACCCGGCTGCAGTGTCCCAGAATAACGCAAGCTGTTCGAGGGACATCGAACTCCCGGAGTCCAATGTTTCTTGCCTAATGGGATACGGCTCCCTCTGGAACAGCTTCCGGCGGTACTTCGCCTTCTGAAGCTCTTTCACTGATTTGTATCGGTATTCTGGGTCGCATTCGGCTCCCCGTCAGGCATCTTTTCAATCGATGCATCGGAAAACTCACCTGTCTTGCGACCACATTTTTTGCTGCTGACCAGGACCCAGACCTCCCACGCTGTCTACAACGCCACATAGGTACAAACGAAGTGGAGTTTCAAGCTCGTATAGGACAAGGTCCTGGTCACAAGGCCGCGAACTAGCGTCATTGGTCTGTCCACAAACATGCCTCTACCAACTTCTGCTGCCTACCGAGGATAGGCGGATCTGCAGCCAATGAGAACAAGGCGTAATTTTAATACGACTCCTCCATCACATGGAACGCGCGCGCAATTCCGGAAGTCGACCAACTTGGGGCCCAGGCTGTTGCTTCAATGCATGCACAAAGGACATCAGTATACGGTTACGCCCTTCCCTGACGGGGCAGGTACAGAGATGAACGGACCCCAAATTTGTCGATGTCAATCGGCAGGTTCGTCTGCATGTTGCTCTGATCTTTTGTCCTGACAGCAGGCACACTGCGTCTGGCGCAGTACCTGCTCGCATGCTCGCATGCATCGCGGCGGAATCATCTCACCCAGGCTGTGTAACAAGCGGTCTGAGTCAAGGAACTTTACAGCGCCGAAATCACAGATCCAGCGTTGTATGGACTCGTGTTCAGATGGAGGTAAGCCGATGCTCACCTCGTTTACAAGCTCCGGGTTTTTGCACCCATCGATGGTGCTCCTATTGCCTCTTGCACACGCCTCTGAAGTTTCCATGTTTGCATCGTGGATTGGAGTGTAACGGCAGGTATCAGGTGTTCGTGTTACCTTATACTCTGAATCGGGCCTCGTGAGTGCCTTCTCTGGACCCGTCGAACAGAAGTCAAATACTCACATTGGACATGCTAGTTCCTCTGGTCAAATGACAGGTCTCATGAACTGCAATCCTAATTCACATGTTACCGGCCGTCGCTCTGTGAGCACCCAGTTATTCACGCGCTACGGACTAGAAACACAAGTCTGAAACATCTGTGTTATCAACTTCAGAAGATGCAGTCTCATATATCCACTCAAAGCCTTGCGAGCTTGAAGATGTACAGAAGAAATTTAGATAAACAATAAACCAGACAGGACATTCAGTAGCGATACATCTATACATGAGAGATAATAAGACAGCAACACCCGTGCTGCTAAAGTACATGGCCTAGGGAGACTTCTCGTCCTTGCCCTCATGCAGGCAGCTCCCCGTCCTCGCTCAGCTCGCCCTCCTCCTTCTGATTCTCTGGCTCGGGTTCGACTTTCGCTGGTATCGGAACCGATGGCGCTGCAGGCTCCGCTTCCGTCTCTGGCTTTCCCGTACTTCCTTTCCCCGCACTCTCTGATGCTTCGACAGCGCCCCCATTCTCCGAAGGCACGACATCCATAGGCTCTTGCCCCGCCAAGACATCGCCAGGTGCCTCCTCAGCCTCAAGCTTCTCCGTCACGGGCTCCTTCACATCAGCGTTCACTACGCTCTCCGTAACTTCTGCACCCGCAGCAGCCTCGGACCCGTTCACTCCCACATCTGCATCTGCACCCGCGTCCGTATCCTTCTCCTTCCTCGCGCGTATTGCGGCGATTGAGATCGATACCGACGTCTGGGTGCCTTCACTCGCACTCGAGTTCCTGCGGGCGCGCACACTCTTCGTAGCTGCTGCCCGCGCCCGCGTCGACCGCCGTTCCGGGACCACTCTCTCCTCCAGCGCGTCCCCAGCCTCCGACGCGTCGGCAGTCGTGCCAGGCGGGACCGATCCTGCCTGCGAGCCAATGTCAGATGGCGGTGGCCCCGCAGCGCCTCGCGTGTTGCGCGTCCGCTTCGCAGGGTAGGTCGCGTCTGCATCGTCCACCTCGCGCCGCTTGCGTTTGCCACCCTGCCCACCGGCGCGGCGTTTCCGCGGGCTAGCTTTCTCACGCGGGAGCGTCTCTGCGTTGGAGGCGGGCCCGAAGACGGTCGAGCCTGCTTCGGTCGGGTCACCGTTCAGGTCGCGCAGTTTCGCGGCAGGGCGGCGTGCACGGGAGGAAGAGCGCCGTGTGGGGTCGTCGATGGTGATAGGGAGATTACTTGCCAGGCCTATTGTTTCGGGGTCGATTCTGGGGAGGAGCATCGCAAGGCGGCCCTTGGGGTGGTAGATTGATCTGCTGGGTTGGGAAATGTACATGGGGCGCGGGCTGAATAGGCGGGTGGGGTTTATGTTTGCTGTGAGCTGAGTCTCATTGGCCAGGCGGGAGGTGGACGCGGCGGGTGGCGGCGATTTCGAAGAGTTCTCGACGCAAAATCCGGTATCGTGTGATGAGGGAGACTTATATGTGAAACGCGGTTTTCTTCGAAGAGTGGCGATACTGGGCGGTGAGGTGGATGGAGGGGTGGACGTGAGCGTGGACGTAGAGGTGGAGGCAGGTTCGATAGGCTCGACGAAACTTGGTGCAGTGATGGTGATCGGCCGTCGGGAGCCAGGAACGGTGACGAGAAGGGTCTCCATTATCAACACGGAAGATTGGTAGGATACGGTGTAGCAGGGCTGAGGGAGATATATGGGCCACGTCCTGGAGGAATGAGTTCACAGTAGCTTGGAACGCTTGAGGTGGGATATCGATCCTGCCGTTGTTAATAGGTATTTGGGGGGACGGGAGGGAGAATGGTGGTATCCAGCAAGCGGCGTTGTTGGTGGTAAGGATCGTATGGCTGAGGAGAGGGCTCGAGCAACTCCAGGCCGAATATACAGCCGTCATTGTCGAAAATACGGTCACATGATCGTCTTTACAGTTATGCCCATTTCGGGCATTCGGGTCCGCGCCGCTCAGGTTGTCTTTAGCCACGTTCGGACCCCTCCTCCGTCCTCTGCATGGTATACTAGCAGCAGGTAGATACCCGTGAGTTGCAATCTCTTAGAGCACAATTCGATGGCTGACTTGAAGTGGACTAGTCATCTCAACTTTTTCTACTCTATTCATCCATGCTCCATCCATCTTCCGGTCCGAGTCGTGAACGAGCACCATCAATGGATCTGCCATGGAATACACGGCTAACCAGATTCTCTGCACCTCCCGGGGACCCAAATTTCTTCTCTGCTATCCTTAATTATATTCAGGATACATCGCCTGAATTACCCATGGACTATGTCATCCTTCGGGGCTTGCTGTTATGTCTCATGGCGGGAAACAAGCATCTGCTGCTTCGGACGACAGAGGAGGACATCAGTGTGGTGCAAAATATGGTATACTTGGTGAGTGTAGTCTTCTTCTTTGTAGGGACTCCGGGCAGCCGATTCGTTCTGAGTGGCTCGATTGCCGAAGTGCTGGATAATGTTGTTCATACCGTCTGTGTTGGCCTCGGCGAGGACATATCGAACTCATTATGTGCATGAAGCTCTTCACAAAGGTTCTTGGATACACCACGTACAAGCACAGACTACGCCGGTCCTCTCGGCTTTCTCCGCCCTCCTACATATCTAGCCTCTTCTTCCCTGAGAAGAATCCGGGGCCTTCGGTCAATACGGCTTCGACATTCAAACTACGTGCCAGGCGTTCCCGCTCTGTACCCACTTCCGACACAACATCACCCAGCGAGATCGACGTGGACTCGAATACCCAATCGTCTCGTCGAAGAAGACGGAGGGCGGAATCGAGCTCTAAGACTACTCGTCCTTCGTTACAAGGACTTGAGTTCCACTCTGAGCCGGTCACAGCTGCGACGGTCCAATCGATGCAGGAAAGGCTCCCGCAAGCACGACCTCGATCAGATGCGAGCCTCCCCCAGGCTTTGGTGTTGTCGGGCCTGGAAAATGCTACCGTGCCTTGTCAGCGTGCACTCTGGCAGACTCTCCAATCCAAGATCGTCGCATTAGACTATCCCCACGGAAATGATACCTTTTCATGGTCGCTACCTGACGACTTCATTGTTGTCTATGTGTGTCCGTTAGATCCACACGAACGACCGGCGATCCACAAAGGCCTGGTGCGTCCTTTTCACTTGAGGGTCGTCTAACCTCGTTCCCCCTCACTGACAGTACCTCTCAGTTAGACCAATTCTCGATCAGTGCAAATGTCGAACTGCGAGACAATACTCGACAAGCCTATATGTCCTACCTTGCGTCTATCTTGCCTCAGACGTTATCCCCTGCGCTCCCACAACCTATACTCCCTACCACTCCAATCATCCCTCCCGAAGTAGTCGCTGCGCTACAAGAACTCTGCACCCCTACACACGTATTCATCGCCCCGTCACTGCACATCTACCTTGCCGATCTCTTCTCCGCGGCACGACACCACCACGAGCTGGACGGCTCTTTACTGACGTCGCGGGCCATGCGCGAGGCAGAAACATTCGTCCGCGCACACCGCGTCATCGGGGGAGGCGACGCCGGCATCAGTCTCGTCCAAGAGACCGCGCTTATGGAGGAACTGGCAGCCGTGCGCTTGCGGAGCGACAGCGCGCTGGAGAGCGTCAGTGATAGGGACGTCAAAGTACCGGTGGACGACATCAATGCCGGTTCGGCGCCAGCTGGGGAGCAGGACATCGACGACGGGTTGAACGTGCGTGTGCAGCTGCACTGGCAGGACACTGATGCCCTCTCCCATCGCTCGGGCTTGTCGCCCTCGCCACTTCTTCAAAGTATGCGAGGTTCCCCAAGGCTCGGACAAGGCCCTTCTTCGCTTTCAGTCGCTCGGTCGGCGTCCTTACATGAGCGCAGGTGGTGGAATTTGGACCCAAGGGTACGCTTTTATGTGTCAGAAATCGATGTCGCGAAGATCGTGCCCCGGGTCATAACACATCGTCTGCGGGTTCGGACTGGGCCGGAGGACGAGGTGTTTTCGAGTGTAATGTTTCCGGCGGTGAAACGGCACTTCGAACCTCCAGGAGGTGAGACTAAGGACGGTGAGGAGGTGAAGATGGTTTGGCGCCGTAGCACAGTTAGGGATATCATTGTCAAGTTGTTGGCTCAAGTATAGCTTTGCCGCTTGCACTTCATTTGCCTGAAGTGAATGAATGGACATGTTCCAAAGGGCTTTCCAAAACTTGAACCGATCATGCGAACTAGCCACAAAAATGAAAAAAAAGTCTTCAAACGGAGGAAAGCATCGAGACTGCATCATAATACACTGACTTCCAAAGGCGTAACATGCGCAGAAAGATGTATTGGTTATATTCAATTTTATCCTACACGCTAGATACGCAAGAGCGAACATCATCCACAGAAGGATGCTCACAGTAACAAAATGCTAACATCAAAGTAATCCATCAGACAAACGCGCAACTCGCAGGCAAGTCTTCTCGGATACCCGGAGGCATCCAAGGAAGACGAGCCTAACGTCCTCGAGCTCCTGCCGAAGCAGAAAGCATGTTCTCGGTATAACGAGTGCGCGCGGAAGTCATCGACTGGATATGAAGGATGTGGCATGTGTAAACATGCGAGACTCGAGTTAGTTTCTATAGAATAGATCCTAGCTGAGTATGTTCTGAAGAAACAGCAAAGAGGGAAGGCAGGTTTATATACGGTCGTCGTTTAGGGCAGGTTTTTCACCCACGTGCTTCGGCGCTTGTGATTTGACGCCAGGTACTGGGTCCTGGCGCACGGACCATGTACGACTGGGCGCGTTCTAACTTCTCTTGTTCGCCCAGTCGATGTCACCGAATTATAGCACTGAGCTCTAGGTAAACGTTCTTTCATAAGGCTTACGACAGTTTTACAATCGATAGAAGTACATGGGAGACAAACGCTGTAACTACATTGATGGCTCGGTGTCACTCAAGTCCATAGATCCAAGCCTCAGTGCGTTGCTTATACAACTTTGTCCGAAGCCTCTACGATACATCCAGACGCTCATTTCCACGGAATATAACGTGACCAACATCACGCTCGAAGAAAGGAAGAGGGCGAGGGTTGTGACGACCATTTATTCGCCGAGGGCTGGCTAGCTTTGCTTGGCTAGTCGATGGGGTTTGGTCGATAGCCATCTCCCCAGGCTCCTGAATAGAAGATGTCGACGGTGTCTCTGGATCTTGGGTCGGAGGTGCGGGTATTTTTCGATGCCTCTTGCACCTGAGACAAGTCGTGACAATAGTACGACCATTGCGCGAGGCTAAGGATAGCTCAATCAATGGAGTGGACTGAATACACTGCGCCTCTTACCATTAAGTCGTACACTTGAAGATACACCAGGGACGAGGACTGTATCACAAGCTACGCACAATGTGCGTTTGACAGAAGGATCCCTACGACGAACCGCGTTATTATGCTTGTCAGTATGTATAGAAAGCCGCAGGATCAACCTACATTTTGACGGTGGTCTTCTGTCCTACCTGCTTCATACATCGTACATAGCTCATCGCTATGTCGCTCGTAGACAACTCCCGGCCGATAGTTGCCTTACGCTCTCGTTTGCGACGGAGTTTCTTTGATTCCTTCGGCGGCATTCTGTCTTCTGGCGGTATGATTCCCATACATAGAACACAGGTGCATATAGGAGGAAGTGTCGTATCGGAGCCCGTGACCTGGGGATCTGGTTTTGCGACTGGAGGGAGTGGACGGGGAGAGGTCGATATGGAATCGAGATAGGCAGAGGCTTGGTAGAGGAAATTGAGTCTCTGGAGGACGTCGCGGTTCGAAACACTGTTTGGATTTGGAACTTCATCCTTGGTTTTCTTGGCCATATTTACACCAGACAAAACGATAGATGCACAGGCAGCTGGCGTACTCAGGTGGGCAACAGAATGAGCGAGTACGAATGTACTGTCGAGACTCGAGCTAGTAGCTTTACACGACCCTAACCCCAGTTGACAGGCGTCTAGCACAGCCGAAACAAGCACCTTTACTTGCCGGGCTACATACTCCTGTAGTCCTGCCTCAGTGCAAGCCAAGCCTACCAGAACCGCGACAGCCTGCTTTAGCAGAGCCTGATCAGCGGTGGCTGCTCTCTATGCTGTCTGCGTCTCGTCATGTCCACCAACGAACCCTCACCAACAGAAATGTATCGTGACCGCCCGGTGTACTATTGCTCGGGATGTGCAGCGGTCCTTGTTTGTATAATTCGCCCTTACCAGTCTCGGGATATGTTTAACGCTGGGCGCACGCAGTGTCTTCAAGATGAACTCATCAGCAAAGCATTCTCTGGGCGAGACGGCCGTGGATAGTGAGTGATCGTACGGGAGTTACCCTCGCAGACATGCTTACCCTCGCGAAGCTTGATGCATTCAGCGGTGAATGTCAAGCTCGGAAAGAAAGAGGACCGACCTCTTCTGTGAGCATCAGCAACTGCCGAGTCCTTACTTCTTCCTAACCAGTGGTACCAGCACGGGCGTCCATACTGTCGCGGACGTGTTTTGCGTCGGTTGCGACGAGCGCGTCGGTTGGTACTACCACAAAGCATCTGATCATTCGCAGAAGTACAAGGAAGGTAGGTATAAAGAGACGTAGTCAAAAAGGTTGCCGCTCATGATAACCCTAAGGGAAGTATCTCATGGAGCGAGAACGTCTCATCAAGGATAACGCCTGGAGGCTGGAAGACTAATTCATACTGTCTGAAATCAACTGAACGCATAGACGTGTATAGTATTGTAATACGTATGTTCTATATATCTAGGTATGGGAAAGTTATCCACATGTACATCCACTAGAGTTTGAGCATGACTCGCCACGATCTCAGTGATCCTCTCGTGCTGACGGTTATCGACTGTCACAGGGGCCTGCGAGTGTACTGCCAAGATTTTATAAGCTCTGTAAGCTCTTTGAAATCATCCAGGGACAATTTTATTTCTTCCACGCATACGTCTTCTTGCATGTGCGTCTCGTTTGTGGTCCCAGAGAGTGGAGTGATGCCCAGCAACTGCGCAAAGCGATACAAAATTTGGGCTGGGGTGCAGGATGTCTCCTGAGCCAGAGTGGCTACAGTTGGATGCTGCAGAAGGACCGGTGAGCCAGTAAGCGTCCAGAATCCTCTGTTTAGGTCAGATCCCCCGAGTCACCAGGATACGCAGTATTGGCATGCTTACTGGAATTGGACACCATTCCGATTGCACCATTCCACAACAGGAGCGTCCCAGCCATTCCCCTCGTACCACCGATCTTGGACGATCTGCACAGGACGACCGGTCTCTTCTCCAAGACGCTGCAAAAGGGCTTCGTCATAGACGTTGCTCAACCCGATCCGTCTGATCTTCCCTTCATCTTGTAAAGCTGCCAACGTGCGCCGTGCCTCTAGTGTTTGAGCATATGTATGCAACGGCGAGTGTAGCACGTATCCGTCGAGGTAAGTTGTTCGAAGGTTTTTGAGTGATGTGTTGAATGAGGAGAGCAATTGCTCTTTGATGGGATCCGACGGGTTGTAGGGAAGAGGAAGATTCTTGTCTTGTCCCCCAATAGATGTATATCTGTTCATCTAGTGAGTGTCGGCGCATCATGGGTGACCTCGAATTCAAACTTGGTCTGCAGATACAAATCTTCTCTCTTGATTCCATGCTGCTCGTACAGAATACTCAGCGCCTCTCCGACGAGGTCCTCCCTGGTGTCACATAGTTGAGCAAAGTCAAAGGCTGCAGTAAATCCACGCGAAAGAAGGGTCTGATAAGGCTGACCTATAATGTTTCAGCTGGGCAGCTATAGGCGGGTTGTCAGCGTAGTTCTGTGCCACCAGTGGTCATGCATCTTGCCTGTATCGATGGCCCTAAAGCCATTCAGCACTGCACTGACGACGAGAGATGTCGTTCGCTCCTTCTTCCTGCCGAGTCCACAAACAATGCAATGATAAGGGTGACAACCTTAGCCGATATAGTGAAAAGCCTACCAAGCCGTCCCATAGATGATCTTTGGAGCCATTGGATTCTCGCCGTGGTATAACAAGACTGACAGCCTTCGCACAAGGGTCGGGGAGGTCAAACCAGATGCGCTTAGCGGTCTGCGTATTCGATTGATGAAGCATGCCGACTGACGTCATACTTGCAGAAGTACTTCGCCTCACAGAAGATAGAAAAAGGTACGAATGGCCAAGTGGCCAATGGCTCGTTCATGTATTCAATGCCACGCGGAGAAGGATGAACATCGTGAAGATGTGCGTGCAAAGGGCTGCCAACTAGCGCACTCAGAACACGACCACTTTCGCCTTCGGCACTGGTGCACTACCGAATGCCTTCACCACCCCCGAATGAGCTCCAACTCGTACCTTGGCCATCTTCTTCATCTTCCCCTCAATATGCACTTCGCGGTCGACTTCAGCATTTTTGCGCTTAAAAGTGATAAAATCGTCCTCGTCGGCACCAGCATCTTGCCCGAAGCCGACGAAGACCGAGCTCGGCGCGACATCTAGTCGACGGGAAATATTCAGTGGACATTAGCAGCTTAAATGACCAAGGTAATCGCACCTTCTTTCCTGAGTCCACAATTTTTGGCAAGGTGGTCTGTCTCTCCGCATAGCTTGCAGCAACCACCATTAGGATAGATGCCCTTATTCTTGTTTTGCGGGCATGCAGAAGCGAGATGACCTTTTCCAGAACAGACGAAGCACGAAGCGTACGGCATGGGATTTTCTGGGTTTACTGTCTTTCTGCACCGCGAGAGTGTATGCTTCTGCGAGCCGCATCTGTTTCGTCATTGAACATCAAGAGGAAGCTCGAGGGATGGCGTTGGACATGCACGGACCTGTAGCAAATTCCGACCATCTCCCTAGTCCCCTTCTTAGGTCGCCCGCTTTCTTCACCGTCGGCTTCCCCATCAAGCTTGATGTTGGGACAGTCCGCTGCTGCGTGGCCAGCCTCGCGACATGCAAAGCATGTAATGTTTGCGTGACGTTCTGCTATCCGTTTCAGTCGTCGCCGTTCAGATGCAGCAGCGCGGTCTTCAGCGTCTGAGATACCAAGGCATTAGCTTCACTTTCACCTGATAGCTATAGAGTTGAGCTCGAATAGCGCACCTTTGATACGTCTTGCTTTTTGCTGCAGCTTCTGCTTCTCCCTAAACTTCCTTGCCTTCTCGCTCTTCTTTATACTCTTCGCACTCTTCTCCTTCTTCCCTTCTGCACCATCCTCTTCCGCATGCTCCCTACCCTCAGTAGCCTCATCGTCTCCCTTCTGAATCTCGCCTTCTGCGCCCTCGGCTTTTGCTTTGCCTTTCCCCTTCCTGTTCCGTTTCCGTTTCGCCTTCTGAGGTTCACCGCCCGCAGCTGTTCCATCCTGTATATCTCCCGCGATCATGTGTTCCTCGGGCTGAGCTGATGTCGAGGCACCAGCTTCAGTGTCAGGCTCATGATAGTTGAATCCTGCCTCGACATACGTCCGTTTCCGGCCCAAATTTGTGTAGCGTGTCATCGTGATTTGCCTTTGGACCAAATGACAGCAATGGGACCCTGCACGACAAGTCTAGTGTGCGCAGCGAGTGAATAAGCAGGAAGTAAATTCTTGAGAGAGCAAGACAAGTAGTCTCGATGACGAAGGAGAAAGACAAAATGATCGACCAATTAGGCGCCCGTCTTCAGCGAATACTCCTGGTCCTGGTCCTGCTCCTGGAGCAACTTAATTTCCCCCCATCGAACATATACGATATACAATTACATTATCATTATCCATACGGTCAATCCCTGGGTATGCGCGTAGGAAGCAGTCCGGAAGCTCCTGTCACCCGTAACCAATAATCAACCCGTCAGTAAGAAAAGTCGTACCTCTCCCGTCGGGACACGAACTCTTTCTGATAGCCCTTCATATCCATGCTCCATGCTGTCTGAGCTGTTCGTAATGCTGTTTTGCGCTGTCAAAGACCTTCTCCCCGACGTGCCCAGTAGAGCCCTCCAAAATATTGCTCCACGACGCTACCAGGTCGTGGATGGACGTGGGCCGTTCGGCAGCTGGCCGGATGTTATATGTCCAATTCCAATCCGTCTCCTCACACAGCTCATCGTAGAGATGCTCGGCCTGATATGCCATGTGGATATCTTTCAGGGTAATGCCTCGAGTCTTGATTGTCTCCCTGTTTCCGTCCGACGAAATGGAAGGTAAATAGGCTTGATGTGTTTCCAAGCTCATCGTGAGCTTGTTATATGTGAAGGTAATCGTTGGGTGATGCTGCGGAAGGAATGACGATTGAGTGTCGAGACAAAGGGGTTTCTACTAAAGGAGGAAAACAGATACTTACGTTGGCCTCTACCGTCTGCTTCCCCACGGAAGCTACAAAATCCAGGAGAGCTCGGTCGTCCCGGAATCTGAATGTCTTATTCAGGACCGGCACAAAACGAGGAGGTTGCATCTTCGAGAATCGGATGCCCCATCCGCGGTGGTACAGAGGCTGGACGTAACGAGATATGTCGTCATCTGTAATGACAAGAGGTCGATTCCCCACTGAAAAGGAAAGGAGGGGGAGAGTTGCTGGCGGATTCAACGAGTCGATGGATGTTGGGTCTATCTCCTCTTCTCCATGGCGTTTCGATGGATAGTTCGCAGAAAGTACTTCCCGGCGAGAGGGGCTGTGAATACGAGCAGATTGGATGGTACGCAAGGAAGTCCGACTCCTGGTGGTTGACGATGCATGCTTCAAGACTACAGAACGAAGAGAAGTCTGGAAAGTCTGAGTAAAGCGTCGGCAGGACATCCTATGTACTGTGACTGCAGTTTGTGGCCGCTGCTGCCAGGTTTCCGGCTTGCCGAGATTCAAGTCAGTGACCCTCGTAGCACGTGCGCGTGACAGCACGCGTCAGTTCGCCCTCGGATTCGACGAAAATCAAGATGCTTTTAGATGGGTAGGTGACAAGAGATAGACGACATCGACAAGTCAAACATATGCAGGGATGCGTAGAGTACTAAGTCATCACGATGTCAAATATTATACTTAAGCAGTGGCATTACGAAGAGCCGGAGGGAACCTTCCATCAACGATGTTGTCGGGAGTAGGAACCGTGTAGTTAGCGAAGCAGTCGAACTGGTAGTCAATCTCGCTAATGCGCTGCTGCAGGCCGCTGATGAACGAGCTGAGCTCGCAAAGACCGTTTTTGTCGGCCTTGCAGCCCTTGATGCCGGTGAGCGGGACGACTGCGTCGTTGAGGACGAAGCGGATGTGCGTCGGCTTGTCCGACGCCGGGCAGGAGAGCACTTGTCCAACCATGTTGGAGGCAAAGGGCGAGATGTGAGTGACAATCCATTGCTGTTCCATGAACGAAGTGAGTAGCGCGTATGGACATTGCAAACGAGCATCACGAACCCTGTCTTTTTGGATGTGGTCAGTGGGCAAGGGCCCTGAGCTTGACAGACTCGTAAAGTTCATGGCGGTGACGACTGAAGTCAGACGTCAGATAAACCGCAAGGCAGAGTTGAAAGCAAAACCCACTAGCAGAGATGATAGTGTCGTGAGTCGCGTCAACGAAGATCGGCTGGTTCAACGGGAAAGTCGTGTTGCTGGACACAACGGTTCCGTTCACGGAAGTATCAAAGTTGGTGATACGCGTCTGGGTCAGCCTTGAGATGAGCTCCTGCGCCCAGCCGACGCCCTGGGCAGAGACGGCAGGGTTTCCGGGCCCGTTACCGTACCAGAAGCTCAAGTCTACTGACCATATTAGCGCGTTAGATCTACAGAAAGTGGGTCGACCATACCGTTGAAGTATTCGAATTGCTCCCACTCCTCCTCAGTGAAGAGGTTGCAGAAACTCGAGAAACCGAGAGCAACAGTCTGGCTCGACACATGAGCAATTCATTCCGGAGAAGCTGCTATACACTCCACAGACCTCATAAGCACAAGCCTGCTGCATGGCAATGATATCGGTGGCAGTCAAGTTGACACCCTTGATGCTCTTCGAAAGCCTCTTCACCGTGGGGACAGTGTAAATCGCGGCCCACTTGCTCGACATGATGCCACCAAGCGCGGAGATATTGTTGTTGGCGTTCGCACACTGATCGTAAGGCGCCAAAGTGCTGTTGAAACCATCTGCCTCAATTTCGATGAGCTCATGGTAGCTGGTCTGGTAGGACTGGACACCGAAAAAGCCGGCGGCAAATTGAAGCCTATGTATAGCGGATTATAGTTAGCAATCGCGTGCATCAGTGTGAGCAGATGAGGTCGTACGCGGAATCTACCATGCGCTCTAAAGACGGACAGATGTCAGCTGGCGTGGCGTCGTGTGAGAACTATGAAGTACCTTCGGACGTGGTCCTCCAAACAGGCAGGTCGTCGAATCCCTTCAAAAGCTCGCCGTACCGCACACGGAAGCCAACACCGAGATTGTACCTGTACGGCCGCGGCATTTCAGCAACAGTGGCAGGAAACAGTCTATGAGAATGCTTACAACTGCTCGCGACCAAAAGGCGTCAAAATCTCGGCACCCAGTTTGTAAGTCCAAGTGTTGAGGAACTCAAGAGGGCCGCTGGCAGAAAAGCCTGCTCCAGCAGTAGCATTGTGGAGCTTTGCAGCAAGCTGAGAGGGCGCAGAGCCCGAAGTCGGGTACCTAGCACCGTGACGGTGAACAAGATGCACCTGGGTGATCCCACAACCCTCGGGGATAAGCGGCGACGCGTCGGGAAGACCGAACGCGTCAGCGTCATTAGAGAACATGGGCGACAGGTTGCCCCATTGGCGTAAAACGTTGAATTTCGAGCCTTTCTTGTCAGACGTGTCGGGACGTGAAAGAGGGAATGCACTGTCAACCTGCCCAAGCACTGGTGCGGTCGCGATGGCGGCAGCTTCGTCACCAGCTTATGGTTCGCGATTGTCAGTGACACGTAAGTGAGCTATGTGGTGCACAACGCACTAGGTGTAGGGCCAAAGAAGTTGACTGCAGTCGCGTCCGGGAAGTTGGGGTCCGGGATAGTCACGGTCACGTTCGGGGGAGGGAACGCGAACGACGTGGTCGAACCAGCAAAGTTCGACGCGCCCCTAGGAGGGGAAGGTGACGCGACGACCAGCAAGGGCAGCACAGAGAGCAAGCAAAGCTTGTCCAACATCGTCGCGCGTGGAGATAGGTGCCGTCGTCTGTGACCAGGACGAAGAAAATAGAACGCACATCACAACCCTTATAAATTGTGAAAAGGCGCGCATTTCCCAGACCCATCAACTGGGTATCGAGACATCTATACCTGTTCATCAAAGTTTGACTGGAAGCATGTGCACGCGTTGGCCAATCATGGCACCCGATCATCGAGCACAAGGGAGTTGAGATGGAGCAGTTTTTTTTCCATGCGTCGTAGTGGCGAAGCGTGAATTGTTATCAGCCTGGTGACCGAGCGAGGAAAGGGCGTGAGCTTGGATGGGATGGAGGTCAAAGTGGTAGCGCGACGCGTCGAACGCGACAAAGCGACGGAAGACAGTATGTCACTCTCTCACGTGCGCCCTGCACGTTCGTGACCCGTCGCGACCGATTGCTGGCCTCGCAAGGCACAGAGAGACGTGCGTACACTTACGGGTATACGGAGAACCAGGCTTGACATAAAGATATGAAGAATATCACCGAACCTGCCGATCAGCTTTGTTCGCGTTGTGCTTCCGTTGCGCTCTCCGTCAGGGTTCAGAGTTTCTCGTGCCAAGAGGTCGCTCGTGCGATTCAAAGCTATGGATGAGGGAAGGGCGGGCCGCAACACGTTCTGTTTGCGTGCCTTCAATGCCCAACGTGTCCGATGAAAAGACTAACAGTCCAGCGACGTTCCATGGTACGGAGTGGGAGACACGTTCACCTTACTTGACAACTTGTATTCTTTCATTCTGTGTGACAACGTGAACCAGAATGCATGGCTGTTTCGCATGAAGGTTCCAGGAGGTCGAAAGAATATCTGAATATCGCAAGCGAGGTCGTGAGTTATTGATATACCCGAAGGCGCCCAGCCTGTAGTTTCGAGCTGAATGGCGGTAGACTGGGACAAAGCGAGAACAGACTATAGGAGGCCAGATACAGAGACAAAGATCATGCCTTCTTTTTCTTGCTCTTCTTAGGTACAACCTCCCCCGCGTCGGCGTCTGGTGCCTGCCCCTCTTTCTCTTTTCGCTTTAGCTTCTTCTTGCTCTCCTTCGCTGTTGGCGCTGGCTTCACCTCCCTGACTTGGCGTTCAGCAACGTCATCGTCAGAAGAGAGCTCAAGTGCATCTTCTTCATCCGACTCCGCGACGTCGAGTGCAGACTGGGAAGCGGCTTCGGACTTCGACGTCCGTTGCGGTTGTGTGGATTGTGGGACATGGGCGGGGGAAAATGGATCGACCTGGATAGACCCAAGCAATGAGAGCATTTGATTCGCGATCGTCAACCTATCAGACTCAAGTAAGCCGGTGTTCATCTGGCCAGATGAAAGAAGTCACAGACGCACCCCACGACCGTGAACTCTAGCCGCCCTTCCTCCCCGCCAAGACGCGCTCCGGTCACTTTGTGTATCCATCGTCCTCCTCGGTCCACACCCTCATCATTCTCTTCCGTCTTCTCCGCAGCCTCGACCCCCTCCTCAAGCTTAGCCTCGGCGACGTCGGTTTCGGGTTCCGGATCTGGTGCAGCCACCGCCTCACTGCTGAACTCGGGGTCGTTCTCTGCCGGCCCATACTCGAATTCCCATTCGTCTGTAGGAATATGGTGTCGAGGAATAGAGACGTTGAATGTTCGATGCACGAGAAGTGATATGTGATCCGGAGAGCACAGATTGATTTTTCCCGCTGCGAAATGTCAGGACCAGCACCATCTACCCCGAGAGCATATCATACTCACAGAGTTTCATGCCCACTTCTGGGCTCCATATCATCGCCTCGAAACCGACGTTACAGATAACGTACGGGCTGTCCCCGTTGATTCTCCCGGCATGGGTCAGAAACTCGAGCTTCGAGTGCGCAAGCACGACACCTCGCAGTGCAGGCAAATATCTAAACAAGACATCTAGATATTCACTCCATATTCCTGCAACAATTTATGTATACACCAGGATGAGCGTACCTCATAACCATAGAATCCAGCATCTCTTCCGCGCCGTCCCTGGGCTTACTTGCAAAAACAGGAGGGATTGCAAGCACGACGGACGCTTTCACTGCGCGAAACTCCCCGCTCGCATTCTCATGCGACTTCCCCTTCCCCTTGTCCTTCACGCCCTCCTTCTTTTCCGTCCTCGCTTTCTTGTGAGAGCTCTGCACGTCTACGTCCATCGGTACAGGGGCGGTCTTCCGTTTTGATGAGTGCGGAGCCATGTTTGGTGTCCCAGGAAAATTCGTGGACTTTCAGTCGCCCAGATGCCCTTCTTTTGTGGTACTTTTGGGGAGATAGAGAATTAAGGAACAGCGAAATAGAGTAGAGTGCACACAGCAGCAGCGCGCCGGGACGGCGACTTCGTTTCGACGCGGAGGGAAATTTTGGACGCCTTTCTCACGGCACCCAGACGCGTCTTTTCCGAAGTCCCGAGCACCCGAGGGCAGTCGTCACTCCTTGCTAACACTCCTTGTGCACCCATGGTACGCTTCCTCAAAGCCTTCTTTGCATTTTGACTTACACGCCGCTTCAGTCGGCCCCCAAAATCCTCATTCAGATCCTGATCACTGGGACACAGATCTTTGGGAAGGCTCTATATGCGGCAGGACAGCAGGCGGCCAAAAGTGTGTGCTAATTCCTACTGGCAAGTCGTGAGGTGCTGAGCTATACGTGTGCGCTGTGCAGATGCCAGACATCGACCCCAGGGTGCCATTGGCTCGGACGTTGCGGGTGTCGGCAACGCTACCTCTGGTTCCCTGACAGACAAGCTCACCCGGGAGCACCGCATGACCCTCGACGAGGCGCATCTCATCCTGAACTTGAAGAGGGAGGACGCGATGGAGCAGGTGCTTCGGGTGCGCTCTCTCATCTCACATTCCCTCCTACGCTTCTTACTGATACCATGCTAGAATTACGAGCACTTGTTCAAGGCCAACTCGCCCGCGCCTGCAGCGAAACCCACACCAGGGGCGCGTGCGCCCGCATCGCCCGCCCACTCACACTACTTGCAGTCGAAGGTCGTGCGTGCGCGAGAGCGCATAGAGGCTGAGGCGAAGATTGCGGAAGAGCCGCCAGCAACGCCTCCACCAGCGTCCGGCGCGGCACCGGAAGCAGGCAAGAGCTGATGTGCTGTGGTTCCTTTGGGTCGGTGAGGGTGCGGGTGCGGGTGCGGTGTGGGAGGACTGCTTATTATAATGTATAGAGGTAATGCGCATTTGTATATTCTTCATGTTCTGCATTGGATATCACCCCCGTTCAGACATATATAGACCATCATTCCCCCATCTCATTCGGAACTATGTCTGACGCAGTCACTCTCGTAACTGATAGTGTTTTGGAACCCGAATATAGGTGTCTCGCAGGTCACCACTAGGCAACCTACCAGTCAAATTGTCATTCCTAGCGGGAGCAAGACCTATATATTCATCCGGATTTTACGACATAATGGGGCCTTTACCGGGCTCTACAAGGACCTCACGTAGAATCACGCAGGTCAGTACATACGACCGCCGCGACGCGGAGCCCGGGTCCGATGTTGGCCGCCATGGCCTACATCTCTTTTTTTTTCAACTTCAATTCGCAAAATCCATTCCTGCGGGGCTCATTTTGGACCTTCAACTCTTTTCGATGATATGTGTATCCGTTCTGGATTTCGTTCGTAGTTCCTTTCGAGAAACCCCGAGTGTCGTGCCCGATCCTTCGAGAGAGTTCGGTCATGTGACTGCGCCCGCCTATTCATATCTAATCGCGTCGCGTCCCGAGCCGAGGCAATTTTGCACTTCTACCTGCTTCACATACTTTCTTTGGATGCCCCGCGCCAAACGATCAAAATCCTCGAATTCTATCATGGATCACAGCCAGCAAGGCAATGAGACTGCGAAATGGACACCCGAGGACGAGCAGGCGTTCATCGATTTCCTCACGGAGCATGTCTCCGAGCGGGGGGAGGAGAATTACAAGATGACTACATTCACGGCGGCTGCTGCTTTCCTCGAAGGTAGGAGGACTGCGGGCGGGCCGAAGATCGGGATGACGTGCAAGAATAAGTGGGCTCGTGTACGTCCTTACCTGCTGATAGTCATGATCATGTGCACTCACGCCGCTGTTTTCAGCTGAAGGAGACGCATGGTGTGTGTTACAGGTTGAAGAACTGTCAGAGCACCTCAGGGTTTACATGGGATGAGGATAGAGGGGCTGAAGTCAGACCTGAGGGTGAAGTTGCTTGGAGAACATTTGTTGAGGTGTGCCATCGTGAATTGTCTTCTCCGCCCATGTCTAATTTATTGTGACGGCAGAAATACCCAAGGGCTGCGCACTTTCGGCATCGAGGTTGGCCGCTCTACAAAGCGGTAGACAACATCATCCCCGACATAGTCAAGGCCAATCTCCTGGCCTCTAGGACACATACCGCAAAACCTTCAGATGAGCTGCCTGCGAGCAGCATGACTGCCGAAGACGCACCGCGGGCGTCACCCGATGTGTCCGAGGTAGAGGCATTGCTGGAGGAAAATGCTCGGCCGTCGGCAAGCAATGCCAACGCCAATGGAGATAGCGGCAGGGCGCCATACGTTCCTCCTCCCCTGCCGCCTGCGCCACCCTCTCGGCGGAAGCGCACTGCACTCGAGATGGACGCTCCCACAACATATTCAAGGGCCTCTTCCTTTGAAGAGGAATCACCGTACGACATCGCCCTCGCGCATTCCATAGAGCGCATGACGGACGCTCTTATAAAATTCCTCGCCTCCGAGCCGGACCTCAAGACCCCAGCGGAGCCGTCAGAACCGTCCGCAAAGCGGCGGCGGACGGCTATCGAGTTGGCGGCGAGGCGAGAGAATAAAGTGCTCTCAGTAGACGATCTCGTGGACTTCATTGAGATAATGCGGCGGGATGTAACCGTTGCCGACACATATTTGGCTGTGGCGAGGATGGATGAAAAGTTGTGTCGGTCTTGGATACAGAGGGTGCTTGCTGATGATCGCTCTTAGCCAGTTGGACTCCTCCCCACCATGTATCATCTCTTACAGTGTTGTAATATCTCTGGACAATTTATGATTGTACTCTAGATATACATCAAAGACACCGTAAAGTACGTCTGCAAACAAAACAGTGGACAAAGGGTACTACCTAGCATTTGAATATGGTTTATCTGTTTCCTTCAGTTACAAGTCCCTGGTAGTATATCGGCTAGTACACCCGCCTGTCACTTCTGACCTCGAGTCATGGTGCGCGGGAGAGCGGGGTTCGACTCCCCGCCAAGGAGCTTATTTTTTCTTCGAGTGCTTCTATTGATATGAGCAAGGTGAGGGGTTCGCATCTCCCGGACGCGTATCACCGTTTCAAGTATGGCGTTGAGCTGTCGGATGCGTCCTTTCATTTTTATCTCAAAGAAATTCGGGATCGAGTGAACAACGCATAGAATTAGATACTAATGCAGACCATGTTATTAGGCTTCATTCATTGTCACTCTATCGCCGGGATAGGCGTCATGGTTGTTGACCGTCTGTCCGCGCCCAGGGTAATCATGGTAGTGCAATGTACAGCCACCAACACTACAATGTATTGCTTAGGTTGCTGGTGATGGACTAAGTATATACAGTGCGGCCCCGACGTCTGACGCAGCGCCGGAGGCAGAGCCTGCGGCGCAGACAGCTGCAGCATCCGTTGCTGACCAACTGCCCACGGGCTGCGGGCGGGACCGACGAAAGTATAAGCCAAGAGTAAGCCGGAGGACCAAAAGGCGTTGTCCGAGCGGCCGGAGGACGACCTAAAGCAGTGAGACTCCCAGAGCTGGGGAGAGCTGTTTTATTCGATTCCCATAGAACGCAAGGGAATACGGAGGATACTCGGTCGGGTCATGTAAGGTCAATACAGATAGCAGGGTGGACGCCACGAAACCCAAAGCGTGGGTTTGGGTCAAAGGGCTTGAATGGGCTTAGGCTGAAGGGTGGGCAGGCAGATATCCGAAGCAGAAGCGGAGAGCGAGGTCAGCTGGACTCATCGCGACATAGCGTGCACATGAGATGAAGCTTGCGATATGCTGTGTGCAATATTAGCGCGACCGATAGGTGATACGTCCGTTCTCGAGGATGCCAGACGTTGCGATGGGGCGGCAAGTGACGCGTTTTCGGTGTGCGGACCGCGGTGCATGTGTGCACGCGACCAGACGTCGCAGACGATCAACGAACATGGAGAGATCGCACGAGATAAGCATGGATCACAAGATGGCTCGTGGAGATACCTGCAGGCCGGCTGGGAGCAAAGAAGGGCGTCGGACGTCAGAAGCAACGGTGGATGCGGAGAGAGGCGCACGAGAGAAACGCAGGTGACAAAGGGAGAGACACGAGGCGAGAGGCAGGAGAAAGGCCTCGAGGAGGACTAAGGATCGGAGGATCGATGAGTTCGGCCGGGCGGCGGTGCGGCCGGAGGGGCCGGAGGGGCCGGAAGGGCGGGGTCGGGGCAAAATTGATTGGTCGGGTGTGTCTTCGCGTCGTCGAGTGTCTTCACTGAAGCCTTCACTGAAGCCTCTTCAGTCCTCTTTTCCTCGCTGGGGACGTGCTCCCTCTGCCGTCCCCCCGCAGTCCTGTCCCCTCAATCTCATACTATCATCCGAGGCTGCCCCAGCCACTTCAAAACCGCTTCAACCCACCCAAGAGCAAGCGCGTTTTCTCCGCTTGCTCTCTTCTCTTTCGCAATGGGCAGCCTCGGCGTCCTCGCCGCCTCAAGGCCTTTCGCCCAATGGTCTTTTGATCTCCTCACTACCCGCGTAGAGTTCAGGACCATGTTTTGCCTCACGGTATCTCTCTTCGTCGTCCTGATCCTTGGTGAGCAAGATTTGCCTTCCTTTTCTGTTATCCATCGATTTTCTTCCCTTTCCCATCATCCCACATCAACGTTTTCATCTCTGCCTTCATGTCCTTTCACTTTCGCCTCCCTTCGTCTTGTATTCATGTATAACATACTGGTACTAACGCAACGCACGCTTCACCTACTAGCGTATTACTCAAACCCGTCCGAAACGTCCTTCAGGTCCTATCTCACCGAACAGTCCTTTCGCCACCATCTCTCGCGCCTGCACGACGCCCCAGATGGTGATCACACAGACTCTGAAGACTCTGGCATCCACTACACGTCCAAACGATCAACATCAGGCCCCTCTTCGCGCTCCGATGCGCTCGACGCCTGTTCGCCATCATTTCCGTTTTCCAACCGCGCTTCTGTTGCTCTGCGGACGCCCAAACATGCCTTTCATAGCTTTGGCTTCTTCACCATCGCTGCCGTCATCCCAAACAACTTCGGTGGCCGATCATCGTCCCCTTCATCTCAAGGCACTTCTCGCAGCTCCTCTACCTCATCGTCTGGTCTGAGCGAGCTGGCGAGGCGCAGTTCAGCCTCCGACAATGACTTGGACGACTCATCACACAAGGAATCCTGGTTCATCGGTGCATTCGGTCGTTGGTGGAGAGGCGGTGTTATTGAGGCCTCGTGGCCCAACCCTTCTGATGGTCGAGCAAAATGTGATGAGGAAGCTTGGAGCTCTGGCATTCTCAACATCAAGGCTCTCGACAAATTAGATGGGTACAGTGGTGAGTCGCCCTACTTCGACGTCAAGCCCACGCGGGTGCTGATTATCGCGAAGGCTTGCCGTTTCCGACCACGACGTCTCCGCGCTCCCCGCGTGCGTCGCCTCCAAAACTTCGGTCCCGCGATCGCTCTGCCCCGCGGTCGTCGCGACGCAATTCCACGCCCCCGCCTCTCCCCAAATCGGCTACGCTCCCGCTCCACACCCCCAAGCACCTGTCCTCCGCCCATTCCGCACCGAAACCGTCTCAACCGCACACAGTCCACGCGGCGCCGCCCCTATCCTCGCCCATCCACAGCCGCACGCCCTCCAGCACGAATGTCTCCGCTTACACCCACACCCCTCACTCCTCCCTATCGGCACAAGTCAACACCCCGAGCACCGGCTCCGCCCCGTGCACGCCCTTCGACACGCACCCTGCGATCGCCGAGATCCTGTCGCAGATCAACCACGCGCGCAACGCGACCCACGATCTGCGCGCCCAGCTCGATGAGCATTCCACCAACGCATCGTCAGTTGACGCATCGCTAGTGTCTGAGCTTGCAGAAGCGAAGGACACGAAACGCGTCGAGGATGCGGGCCGCGGGGAACTCAAGAGCCGGCTGAAGGGTCTCGAGGAGTCGAAGCGCGTGGCCGAGGCGGGGAAGCGAGAGGCTGAGAAGAAGCTGAGGATGGCAAAGTCGGTGAAGATGGACGCAAGTGCTAGAGTGGAGAAGTTGGTTGCGGAGATCGAAGCGCTGGCGAAGCAGTGTGAGGAGGACCAGCGTGCGACGCAGGAGCGGAAGGCGGAGACAGAGCGAGAGGCGAAGGAGTTGGGCGAGCTGTTAGAGAGGAAGAAGCAGGAGGTCGGAGTCGCAGAGAACGTAGTGGCCGCGCTGGGTGCCCGAGTGAAGGATCTAGAGCAGCAGGTGGAGAAGGAGCAGGATCTGCTTAAAGCTGCGAAGGAGCGCGCAGAGCTTCTCCAGCAGGATCGCAAGTTTTTGTCACTCACCGTGGTTAAAGCCCAGGAGGACGACAGCCATGTCCTCCCCGTACCTCCGACTGCATCGGAGCAGGCGATCTTTAGCACCAAGACTGAAGAGCTGGCTCCTGTTCCAGATATCTTCCCTACCGCTGCGGAGAAGGAGTTCCCTCATATCCCGTCCCTAGCAGACAAGAACAGCAGTAGCGGCTCTTCGAGTACCGGTGGCGGCTTGCATTCGCGCGAAGTGTCAGCTTCGCCCCGCGCCAGACAACACAGCCTGCTCACCACCTCTGACTTGGTCTACACTTCTCCCTCTAGCAACGGGAAAGCAACCTCCCCGGTTTCGACCAACTACAGCCACCCAGAGGCCCTTGCACGGCGCGCGAAGGGATATTCGATCTTCGACGATGACATCGCCTCGCTCTCGCAACCTGCACCCACGACGACCTTTGCGCCCTTCGACAGTGACAGTGGCATGGAGAGCGGGGACGACACTCACAATGTCAAGTCCAGCAATGCAGTAGGCATTGTCGGACAGCGCGCCTCCGCACCCATGGCCATTTCTCCGAGCTCCGGTGCATTCTCTCCTGCGGCGACCGCGCTCATCCCGAACAGCCTCATCCGGTCTCTTGAGAATGCCAACTCAGACGGCGTCCCGAGATCCTTCCAGTCCGACAGCGATGCCTTCCTGGAGCGTGACTGGCGCCACCGTCAAGGGCGCGCTTCGCACGACGGTAGCACGTTGTCCGTCGGCTCCACTGCGCTCAACACGTCTCCGGTCTCGCTCACTGCGCCTGCGTTCCCGACCATCGTGCGAGATGACGAGGACAGCTACGATCCGTTTGAAGTGCGCCCGCCGCCGCCTGCGCACCCGTTGCAGCACCATTACCAGCGCCAGCGCCTCATTTCGGACCCTATCGACCTACAGCGCGTGTGGCCCTCGCGCACGAACTCGGATCCCGTCTCGCCCGGCTACCCAAGCGCACAACAGGCTCCACGCAGCCCGGAGATTCAGCAGACAGAGGTGAAAACGCGCCGCTGGTGGTCTGCCTCGACGTCCTCCGCGCTCACGACGGACCGGACCAAGGCGACGCCCGAGCGCAAGGGGCTCAACCCCGACGCGAAAGTGTTCCGCTTCTCGCGCAAGCCCGCGTTTGCCGCGTCGCTGCCGCTGCCGTCGCCTGCGCCCGCGCTGCCATCGTTCGACGTCCCCATCTTCGACTCGCTCAACCCGTCCGCGGCATTCCTGCCGCCGTCGCCCGGCGCACCGGGTGCACCGCTCTTCTCCGGCTCGGGCCTTGCGATGCGCGCGTTCGCGCCGTCGCCCGAGGAGCGCGAGGCGCTGCAACGCGCGCTTGGCAGCTCGACGAACACGAGCCTCGAGCGCCTCCCGAGTCTCAGCGAGGTCGGCTCCATGCCCGCATCGCCGTCACACACTCAGGCGCATGCGCACGGACATGCGCACGGGATGATGCCGCTCGAGCTCGGCGCGGGCACAGGCGCGCGCAGGCCGTCGTGGCTTGCGAACCTGACGGCGCCGCGCGGGGGCAAGATGAAGTTCAGCCCGTGGGAAGACGGCGAGGGCGACGAGGGCAAGGAGTAATGTGCGTGCGTGTGTGCGCGCTGCATCTTGGACGTGTCGGCTCGGGTTCTGCGTTCCGTGTTCGGCTGTTGGGTTGGGCTCGTGCTCGTGCTTGCGACCGCGTCTGCGTCTGTGTCCGCTTCGGACAGCTGTAGAGAAATGTGTAAAGGTATTGTCGGTGTCGGGGGAGCGAAGCAAAGTCTAAAGCGAAGGGATACGAGCAGCGAGGGCTGGGAGGTGGTAGGGACAGGGAGGGGAGGAGAGGGGGGATGCTCGATTGATCTTCGCGCCTATATATACAGATCCACTCGAATGGAATGAAGAAATGAATTTGCACGACTCGGTCCTCGCGGTGTCCCGCTCCCTGCGAGCCTGTCGCCCTGTATGTATGTATGGGTGCTGTTGCAGCACGCACCAGCCCAGGATGGCGACGTCACGGCGCAGTTCGTATCCCGATGGGCGTATGATGTGCGCCCTCGGGCGTAGTGTGATCATCTGGTTGGGTAGGGTCGCTGCCCGGGATGGCCGCCGCAGGGCGTCCGCTGTCTGCAACTTGCTGCGCACAGCCGTCGTGGGAGCCTGTGGGAGCAGGAGCATGAGGATCTGTGGTCGTACTGATATCAGACAATGGTCGCTCTTATCAGCTGTCTCCACTGGCTCGGAATACCTGACGGCGGCCTGTATTTGTGGCTTGGCCATCGTCACGCTCAGGCGTCAGTATGGTGTCGTTCCCGTCTCCTGCTTCCATGTTGAAAGTGAGCATCATGATCATGACCATACATTACTGCCATCTTGATTTATAGAGTCCAGAAGACCGAGGACGCGAGGAAGATGTTCCGATTCGATCGAAAGGGAAAGGTGCGAGAGAAGGCGGTACTAAATAATGTCCCAAGGTCTAGCATTGGTCCTTCGCAGCAACATCTACGTATTACGAGTACTACCAGCAGGTAATATGCAAATCCCCACCTAACGAGAAACCTAAAGCTGAAGCCCAGCGCGAGAAGCATGCATAATGATAACCATGAAGAGAGAATTACGGTAAGAAGGAAGAAGATTCCGTCCACGGAAGACTATCTGAACCGGCCTGGATTCGAGAACTGGTGTTTGAAAACTGTGGTACTGACCAGCTCGATCCGGTATATGATGCGTGCCCGCACGCCGCACGGCCTCGACCTGCGGAGAGAGTGGGCGAATCGAGGAAGCGAAGCGAAGGGTCGAGAGAAGGGAGCGAAATGAATGCAGTGGGTTTATAGTGCAGTCCGGATTCATCATCGCTTTCGTACCAGATCGTGAATATGGAATGGGGAATGGAGGGTAAGGGAAAAATGGGGAATATGGAAGGTGGAAGTGCTCAAGAAATATATGAAACCATGAATCAGACGTACTACGCGAGGCTTGAAAGGTGGAAGAAGATAAAGACACAGAAGAATGTGGAAGATAATGAGAGTGCGGAAGCTATATGCAATGGCTGAGGTCCAGCCAAAGAAGTGCGCTGGTCCAGGGAATTGTGGCACCGTTTACGGTGCGATGTAAGAATAGAAGATAGGCTAGGAAGATGATAAGCGGTATAACGCGGAATGGTAAAGTTCGAGCAGGGCAAACACGGGGAAAAGTGTGACATAGCCGTGTATATTTTCCGACGCAACGAAAGCGACAGCAACATTAGTGAGAGCAGAGCAGAACCAGCGCGGGAATAACTGAAAAGTAAGGGAAAGGGTAACGGGAGAGGATGTCAAGGAACGCGAGAGGATGATTGTGGGAAGAGGCACAAAGGAGCGAGGGGCGCGGGTGGCGTAGGCTTCGACAGAAGGAGACTGATTGCGAACTGGATCCGAGGTGGCTGACTGGAGCGAGTGCGGAGATGGACGTGACGGACTGACTTGATTGCGGGGTATACGTGACTGTATGTACCAATGGGAGAGGGAGTAGGACAGAATAGCAGGCGCAGGAGGGTCTCTGTCTGCAGGGGAGCAACATGATGAAGTTCCGAGTCTGAGACCAGACATGCCGACGGGGTAAAAAAGCGTCCGCGTCAAGAAAGAGAAGCAGCTCGGACTATAGCCCTCCATCCAACACTCCTCGGACGTCATCCACAGTGGCAAGGTCTGCGAGGAACGGGCAGAGGTCGGTCAACTCAGTATCGTGAGGGTCGTTGAACCACGACGACACCGGAACGGCATTGTTCGGATGAAAGATGTACGACGCAGGGGAATTGTCAAGGATGATGGTATCCCCTATCGGTCTGCCTAGTTGCGAAAGATCCTACAAGGCAAGATGAGACTGAGTTTACGATAAAAGTTGAAATCACCAACCTTGACATAGTTCCCTCTGTGGTTATAGCAGCTTTCTCGGAACAATCTGTGATTCACTACATGATGTACGTCCAACTTGTCGAGAACAGGGTCCGCATACTACAAGGCGCGGAGAAGGAAAGAAGACGCCGTTATATAAACAAGAGAAAATTTTGAACACAGAAAAAACGAACCTTGCTTAAACTCGCAGTGAATACCACGATCTCATATATCTCTCCCATCTTCTTCAGAAAATTATCCACTCCGGGTCTCTTAATGACATAGACATTATGCCAGTGGTATTCAATTTCAACGGGCACGACATAGTCGGCTTGTTGTATTGACTGAAGGGGGATTCTTATGAAAAAGTGAAGCTCTAAGCCATGCAAACTACTGACCTTGAAACTGCTATGCACAAGCGTTTCGTCAAGATCAAGCACCAAACATTTCCGCCCTGCATGCTGTGGTGCGATCGGAGGCAACAATGGTCTAGGCACGCCGTCCTACGAGAATGGCCAGGAAATCAGTCAGTAAGGGATTGAGAGAACATGGATTGGCGCTCGACTGACCGGACCAATGGGTATCCCTGCCCCGCCGCTCATTATCAATCGATCCTCTTCATCTTCCGCCTCCTCAACCCCAGCGCCCTCCTCTCCCTCATCTTCCTCTGTGAAGCTCGTCCCGTCACTCTCATCTCCGGATGACTCTGCGCGCACACCGGCGACTTCCTCACCTGTGGACCCAGGAGGCTGCACAGCCCCGGACGTCACACCTTCCGTCTCTGCCTCAGGGAGGAGTTTCGTTGGTGTTGGCGGGACGATGACATCCGCCACACTGCCAGAAGGCGTTACAGACGTATCAACAGCACGTAATTCTGTCGCCGGTTGAGCTGAGGCCTGAGCAGAAGGCTCGGACGTAGAGGGCTCAGGTCCCGTCGTCCCGCCGTTAGCCGATGCGTTCGGCTGCTGCTCCTTCTCCGTATCGCGAGGTGGTTTTTCTTGGAGAGCGGCAGCAGATGTGGCGGGTTCGTTTGCAGCAGCATCCACGTCGATGGGGCTGGCATGGGTCGGGACACACGGAACGAGGACGTGTACTAGACGGGACAGGAAAGAGACACGAGGACGTGAAGAAGCAACGCCGTTCGCCTTCTGTTTTCCGGCAGCTTTAGAGGTTGTGCTTGCGACAGGCTCAGTGGTGGCGGTATGGGCGCCATCAGATCCGGATTGGGCATCTTTGCGGCGCGAGGAACGTGTATGCGTTTGCGTGCCGGTGAGGGTCGTGGAGAGCGAGCCCTTGTCCTTTTCCTTGTCTTTATCCGCGTCGGCATCGTCTGATTGCTCTGCAGGAACGGGTGTGGTCGCGGCCGGTGTGGATGTGGTCGCATCAGGTGTCGTAGTCGTCGGCTCGGGAACGTCAGCAGCGGAAGACTGGCCCTGCTCAGTAGTAGGGGCCAGCCCTGATTCTGAGCTTGTCCGCGCACCCGCGCCTGAGTCAGGAGCATCTGCTTTGTCGGTTGAGGGACCGTCCGCGACGGGAACACCGCTGGCGCCAGTCGTCGGTTGAGACTCCTCCGCCTCAGGCGCAACGACGTCTTCGGGTACGGCCTGCTCTGGCTCCTTCTTCTCTGTGACCGTGGAAGTGCCGTTGGGTTGGGTATCCGCGCCGGGGGCAGACGCGGGGGGTTGGGCATCTTTGCCCTTCTTTGCCGCCTTACGCTTGGAAGCCCTGGCGAAGATACTGGGTTTTGTGGGCTTTGCGGGTGCTGCTGCTGCGTCCTGAGCTGGTTGCTCTCTGGCGGGTGCGGGGGATGGTGCCATGGGAGACACGGGGGGGCGGGGAAGGGGAGGAAGGGAAGGAGAGCGACAGACAACACAGCGAAGACGACTCGCCGCCGCACGCGCGCCTCTGCCCGTCGTGTTTCCTTACCTAATTCGCTCCCACGCCCTGGTCCGCCATGTCCACGTCTCCCGCCAGACAAGACATCACCACCACTCGACGATCAGCGTGTCTGAACGCGTGGATGTTGCCCGTTGCTCAATTCATCCTCTTCCACACATCATTTCTCCCTCAGAGCCACGCATGGAAATCTCCCCTCGAGCGACCATCGGTAACCATGTGTTCCATGCGCAACTGCTGACTTGCTCGATGCTTCCTCCACCCCGGCAGCCGGGTGCTGTCCTGATATATACACCACGTCCAATAATCCATGCGTTTCTGCTCCAGAAGGATGGTTCTCCAACGCTATAAAATGCTTCTCGTCAGACGAGCGACTCTTCAGTCGCAATGCGATTCCCATCCTCCCTTGCGCTCTGCGTTCTTGCAGCTGGCGTCCGTGCCAGTCCGCTCCAGCGTCGCGTCCAGGACGCGCCATTCGTTTCGGACAAAAGTCCGTGATCTGCGTCTGTTTCTAGTGACCCGCTGACGCGTCTCGCAGGTGTGATCATCCAGATGTTCGAGTGGACCTGGGACAGCATCGCCGCTGAATGCACCAACTTTATCGGCCCCGCAGGTAGGTCCACCTGCGTCTCGTTGTGGACGACTGACGCGTCATGAATGTGTATAAGGCTATGCCTATGTGCAAGGTGAGCATCTTTTATGTATCTTGTTGGCTCGTCTAACTTATACTAGTGAGCCCTGCCCAAGAGCACGTCACGGGCGACCAGTGGTGGACTGACTACCAACCTGTCACGTACACCCTGACATCTAAACGCGGCGACCGGACCCAGTACCAGAACATGATCAACACTTGCCATAATGCTGGTGTACTGGTCATAGCAGGTAACGTCTTTTGCTTTGAAAATCACCGTCCAATGACAGAAGATCTGTAGACACCATATGGAACCATATGGCCGGTTCTGATTCTGGTACGCATCATTCTTGGATACTTGCATGACACTATGATAACATGCACTCATCATGTAGGAACCGGCGTGGCCGGGGATAGTGCGTTTATCATGTCTCCGGTGGACATCACGTTGACGTTGTTTCATCAGCCTTCACGCACTACGACTATCCTGGGATCTACAGCCCCAATGTAGGCGGTATTCGTATTGACGTGTCAATTTACTTACTGTTGTTCCTCAAGGACTTCCACTACTGCGGTTCTGCAGGGAACGACATTCACAACTACGACAACCGCACTGAGGTGCAAGAGTGTGAACTCGACAATCTGGCAGAGTTCGTCCTCATCATACTGATATTGGTCCCGTGATTGATAGAGGAATAGCCTTGCCACGGAGACAGAATACGTTCGATCGAGATTGGCCGAGTACGGAAACGACTTGCTCAGCGTAGGCGTGGACGGATTGAGGCTGGATGCAGCCAAGAGCAAGTCAACTACTATTGCAGCAGAATTACGAGTATCCTGACGATCTTCGGGTAGGCATCGCGGCCACCGACCTCGCGAACATCACATCTCGACTGTCCAAGGTTCCGTACATTACGCAGGAGGTGCGTTCACATGTGGTCGTTGGATCATAATACTCAAGCTTTTTACAGGTCGAATGGGGCGCAGGCCAACCGATCCAACCATCTGAATACGTCGGAATTGGTAAGATCGATTTAGGCCTAATCCCCAACACCTGTTTCTCATTTGCACAACTTCTGCGACTGCAAAGGCAATGTTCAGGAGTGCGTGTAGTATCTGATAATAATTTGATTGACCCTCACCTGTCTCTCAGGTTCCGTTACACTTGGGCTTTGCAAGACGGTTTCCTGTCTACTGGAATCTCCGCTTTACAGAATTTGGACAACCAAGGTACGAAGGAGCGTTCATACCGATGCTCAGCTCCCTAATCTAACTCTTCGTGCAGGATGGATCTCTGGCACGGATGCAAATGTCTTTGTCGCAGACCACGATACCGAACGCGTAAGCTTTTCGAATCGCAGTCTTCTCACCCATAATGATCGAGTCCCCGACAGGATAACTCGTCGCTGAACGCAAACTCTCCCGCCAACGCCTACATGCTGGCACACATATTCTCTCTGTGAGTTTGGGTCCAGTTTCATGGCAAGATGCATGCTTAACGCATCACTCCCAGTGCCCATCCGTACGGCCGCCCTACAGTTTTGTCCAGCTACACTGGATACTGGAACACCGATCAAGGGTCACCCAATAGCGGTGCGTCTATCCTCTCTGACTCTACGTCTCAGGCTCAGGCTGCATCCATGGCAGGTGCGGGGACGTGCTCGGGAAGCTCTGGCGCCAATGGTTGGTTATGCCAGCACCGCTGGACCTCCATCGCTGGCATGGTCGGATTCCGCAACACAGTCGGCACCGCTGCATTGACGAATTGGGTCGCGCCGAATTCGCAGCAAATTGCATTTGGCAGAGGTACGCTCAAAGTCGCCGCCCGGAAGGGGGAGCGCACATAAACCTCATTGCTTGATAGGCTCCGCTGGCTTTGTCGCGATCAACAACGAAGACTCCCAGTGGTCTACGACATTCAAGACCTCCCTCCCTGCGGGATCATATTGCGATGTCATCACAGGCGCGAGCTCCTCTGGATCGTGCACCGGTAATACGTGCGTGATTTTCTACCAATTGCATTCCAATCCCAAGGTCGCTGACAGCGATGCTTCTGTAGGATCACAGTAGGCTCGGATGGCTCTTTCACGGCGACCATCCCTGCGCGCTGGGCCATCGCTATCCATACAGGCTCAGTGGGCTCAGCCAGCAGCTCGTCCTCCTCCAGCACCGTCGCTCTACTTTTGAGCGAGCAAGCCACCACTACATTCGGCGAGGTACGTTTCCCCGTACTCCCGGTGTCACGCCGTCCCTCCACAAGCTGATTGGTACTATGCACAAAGAACATATTTGTCGTCGGAAGCATCGCGGAGCTCGGCTCCTGGGACCCGGATAGTGCGGTAAGCAGCTGACGCCCCCCTTGCCAGCGCCCCGCAATGACACGGCGCGTCTGACCACGCGTGCGTCGTGCCTGTAGATCCCCCTGTCCCCCGCGCGCTACCCGCTGTGGCAAGCGACCGTGAACGTGCCCGCGAACACGAACTTTGAATACAAGTTCATCCGCAAGGAGACCAGTGGAAGCGTGAGTGCTCGAGCTTTTCACTCTACCGCATATGCAGTACTCGCTTTGCGTCTATGCCTCTGTGCATGTCTGTTTGGAGATGCGGTATTGACAAGTTGTTGCGTCTTGACAGGTCGTGTGGGAGTCCGACCCGAATCGCAGCGCGACGACGCCCGGGCAGGCGACGCTCAGCATCAGCACGTCCTGGCGCTGAACGTGAAACGCCGGCGACACTTGCCGACGACGCGTATGGTGCTGGCGGCCGTCGACATCCCGAACAGATGAAGCAAGTTTGTGCATTTGATCCTCGGCCACTTTTTATTATTTTTCTATATGCACCCTTTGATCCTGATCTTCACCGTTGTAGTGACTTCTGTTGTTGGCGTCTTCATCACCCCCTGTTTTGCGGGTTTGGCTATCCCGCTCCTGGATGAGTCGCAGGTGAATGCATAGGCGTTAGATGCCAACTCACGATCAGCGTCTATCAAGGTCATACATACACGCCCGACACGCTGCGGCCGCGCGCCCCGCCACAGTTTTGATCAGACTGGAATTAGTTGTTCAACGTTGCAGTGGCATTTACGTCTAGACGTCGTGCACCACCGTCAAGACGTCCCGTGGCCACTTCAATAAAGATGTCCACAGCCCGAGTGGATAATACGCGACATCTTGTGTGTCAATGAGTGCCATCGTGCCAAACTAGAATACAGCGGGGCAGTCCTGAACGCAACGCACCGGTCACGGACTCGGAGGAGCGTGACACCCTAAGTGCGTAGGGTACAGTGTACATGTCAGTGCTAGCCGCTCTCACTCTGGATACAACGTACACTGCGCACCGCTGATGCCGCGCGGGTCAGACAGTGGATGTCCGACTCGGGTGTCGGTGAAAACCCGCACCGGGCCTCTCAGGGATAGCGAGTATCATTATAGGAAGCCGCCTTCTTGAACGGACCCGTTCTTGGCATATCCACATATGCGTATGGTATTCCGTGGCCGCCGACGGGCGTGCGGGGCGACAGTCGACGCCGACGGGGAGCCAGTGGGCCGCGGCGTCCTGGGTGTGTCATTCCCGCCCCGAGAACAAGTGCTGGTGCACGAATACGGAGAAGTCGACGCGCCCTGGCGGCCAGAGGCAGAAATCCTGGGCACGCCAATCTGACTGTGACACGGAAGGCTGCTGACACATTGACACAGAAGGCATGACGAGACCTGACAGTGTAAGGCCGCGCGCCGGTCCTGCAGGGTGCGCAGGAGACGCCAGATCTAGGGCGTAAGCGCTTGTGTCCGAGGACTCAGAAGAATCGACCGGGTTTATTACGAAGTACGCGTCAGCATTCGAATATGCCATATGGTTGCAACAAACATGGACCTGCAACTTACAAAGTATTGATCAATGACGGGGGGTGGTGATGTAAGCTGGGGAAGCTTGTACTCCCAGAGTAGTGGCAAGACAGAAAGGAAATGTATAAGGGATGTAAAGAGCTGGATGCATGAACGCACGATCGTACAAATGCCAGAGGAAACCTAAATGACATGCCATATGAGCTGGCGCCACTATCGCTGGCCGCTAGTGGACGGGCAATAAGAATTCCAGCAGGTGATTGCAGCCTATGAATCGTCTGTACGAACCATTGGGATCGCCAAGGTAGCTGTCGCAGCAAAGCCAATGCCAAAGTTGACATCAATTGCACTCGGCGGCGTCTTTCTCCGGAGAAACGACCCGGGACGCTACCACAAGATAGGGGCTCTGGCGCGTTTCATGGCGAGGCAAATTGCGCCGCCTTGGATGGAAGTAACCGGCGCTGTTGAGCGGATGGGAGTGGGTTCATTGAGGTCTAAGTTTGTACGTACCATGGCGCTCGTCGGAGTTTAGCAGAACACTATTGTCGGCGCTGAGCATGTAGAGTCAATGTCGGCCGACATCACTGGGCACTCGGGCTGCAGGGCACAAGAACAAGATCATTCGATGCCGAGTGGCTCGAGCCGCGCAAGCCTCTGCCGGGCTGCCAGACCAGAGTCGAGCGAGACAAGATAAACTGAGGCGTTCCTGCGGACCTATCCTTGCCTTTGGTGGTTGTCATGCGCAAAAGCCAGGCAGTGAGCTCCTCAAGCGATGATCGCTGTAACCGCCGGCACGTCCGCACACATGCGCTTTCCTATTTGATCGTCGGCGCGGACGCGCAGATACTGCATCGGGGTCTGTTGCATCACCGCTGAGCAGCTTAGCGTCAATACAAGGCTGCGCTCAGATAGCATAGAACGTCTGAATCGGAAACGTACGCACCTCGGGCATGTGGCTCGGGCTCCCAGAGACAAGGGCCATCCAAGAGCCATGGAATGGCTCTGGGCCTTGAATCAACCGTTTGAGAGCTCTGGTCGAAATTCGACTGATTTGCATGCCACGTCGGCCAGGATGAACACCGACGAACGGCATTCAAAGTCCTTGAGGACGCGCGCGACTTTAGCCTCGTGTCAAGGTGGCCCCGGCTAGGGGTGATGCGTGAGTAGGCGATATTGCATCACAGCCTACAGGCCTCGGAACGTTGCACTAACCTCCGTATTGGAGGATGGGACAAGACCATGAACTCCAGACGAGGGAAAGACATCTCCTAGGCCTGTGATTGCGGCGCAAGAGAGACTGCGCAATATGTATATGCATCGCACCGTCTGATGGTTGCGGGGTTCCTTTATTGATAGATGTCCAGTATTTTCTCCTGTGTTATGGACGAATTATTGGATGGCTCGTCGGTGTGTGTGACCTGGCGGTTTGTTCAGTGAAGCAATGGACATGCACACGCTGAGTGTGGCTATGTAATGGGGGCGGGCGCTTAGTCATTCGCCGTAGGTAAGCACGAGACCGGGAATGGGAGAATTCGCGCACGATTACCGAGTTCAAATAAGCAGGGATGCGTAGGATTACCGAGTGGTTGTGGCCTTGGGAGTTTGTATTGTGAGCAAAGGCGCAGTGGGTATACGGCTTACAGAACTGCGGCGGGAGCCAGATGGCCGCTCCTGCCAAATGGGGACGGGAAAGGCGTGACTGGGTGTGACCCGCGGCCGGATTTAGTTTGTCAGCAGAGCGCAGCCGCAAAAGGGATGCAGGCGACTACATAAGCGTTAGGTGTTTTGGGACGAGAAAGGGCTTCGCACAACGAACAGCAGACTGACATGCAGGTTATGGAACGACGATGGACGAATTTCACGCTTCCGTCGATGGAGCGGGAGCGGGAGGTGGACGTGCGGCGGCGGGGAAGTGTGGGCGGGGGACACCGTGAGTACGCTCGGCGAACGCCGGTTTACTGCTGACTGTATTCTTACTAATACTTCGCACCGGTCATGTTGGCTTTTCCCGCGTCGCGCCCATGTTAGCTCAATCTCCCTACCACCAACAGCAGCCCTCCAATGCTGTCAACGTCCAGCAGCCTCAGGGCTCTCAGCAACCCCAGGACATCCAGCAGCAGCCTATGCAGATGCGCCTGAGGCAGGACCCTCCCACTGTCAATCCACCCGCCCCTCGCTCCTCTCGCAAGCGAAAGACACCTCCCGGAGGTGCCGACCAGCAGCAGCCCATGCCTCCACCCCAACCACAGCCCGGCATGCAGCACTCACTACCCCCACCGCACACCCTCGTGCCTCCACACATGCAACCGCCCCATGGGTTCCCCCCTTTACAGTACGGGCCGACGGATTACTCCACCGCAGGTCTCCCTCCGTCCCACACGGTTCACAATCTTCCCCCGCCCCAGCCGGAGCAGCCCATATCTCCATCCGAGCAACAGGGCCAGCAATCAGGCGGCACAGCGGGTCGGACGTTGAGCCAGAGCAAGCGTGCCGAGCAGAATCGCAAGGCGCAGCGTGCATTTAGGGAGCGGCGAGACCAGTGCGTGTGCTCTGATGTGTATCTCTTGGAGTGAGACTACTCACCGGGTTGTCTCCAGACACGTCAAGGCGCTCGAATCGCGCTCACAGCTGCTCGATGCCGCGCTCGCATCTGCCGATGAGGCTAACCGGCGATGGGAAGAGTGTCGCGCGCTTGTCGACCAGCTGCGCATCGAGAATGCCGCCTTGCGCGCAGCGCTCAGTCAAGCACAAGTGGGATCTGGGAATGGGGGGCTCGACGGTCAGCAGCATCTCCATGAGAAGGGTCCCGGTCAAGGGGACAACAGTGAAGAGCAAAAGAACTGATGGCAGGGTGTTGGTTGTCCTTAGGTGTCGTGCACACGGGCATGCCCTAGCTGTTCCTTCTATTTCTTGGCCCCTATATCGTGTTAATCGCAGTTGTCTCCGAAGTTTTTTGTTGGTGTGCTGAGGTATGGGCTTTGCGCGATGACCGTAATCTTTATATTTCTTCCACACGCTGGACCATGCATTACTATGTACCTATAATTGTCGTTATTGCCTATGTCTGCGTATGGACTTGACTGCCTCAACGGTCGTCTTCCGCATCCGAATCGTGTGCTTGTTGTCCTTTAGAATTGTGTGCACAACTTTCCCCCTGTCCCTAGATTGTCGCCGACGTCTGTCTTCGAAGTTGCTCTGCTTAGCTTTCGTTCTAGCATACTGTACCTGCTAATAGCACTGTCTTTTACATAAGTCGACGTTCATCTAGACGACTATGATCGAGCGCTGCCGCCGGTCTCAAGTCAGCATTTGCTCGGCTGAGCGCCGTGAGTGACCAACATCGTTCCTCGCCAGTGACGGTGACAGCGCGACCGTTCTCCGCCTCCAAAGTGCTTCTTGGACAGAATTCTGAGACACCATCCATCTCTCCACGATAACGACAATCATGAGTTCAGACACAAAGACGAAAACACTTTCAGACGGTTCCAAGAAGAAAGGCAAGTGTAGATTATCTTGCTCGGTTTCCCTGTCTTGACATTGCCAGCAGCGACCCCGGTACCCGTCCAAGCGTACCTCATCTTCTATAACTTGCTCTCCGCCGCAGGCTGGTCTTATGTCCTTCTGCTCACCGTCGACCACCTCTTCCCCGGCGCGCTCCCCTTCGCCGTGCCCAAGCCCGCGTCCAGCGGCCCCACGCTCCTCGAACGCCTCACGCACCCGACCTTCACGCCGTCCTACATCCCCGACGCGCTCGCGCCCGTGTACAAGCGCGCTACGACTACATATGCGGCGGTAGGCGAAGTGACCGCGTACGTGCAGACCGCCGCCGTGCTCGAGGTGCTCCACGTCCTGTTCGGCTTCGTGCGCAGCCCCCTGCCCACCACCGCGATGCAGGTCGCGAGCCGGCTGTTCCTCGTCTGGGGCGTCGCCGCGCGGTACGACGCCGTAAGTCCCCGCCCGCATGTGTCAGTTCTAGCTCTAGTCCCGTACTGACAGGGGCCACAGGCACGCACGACGCCGCTGTATGCGAGCATGGTGCTGTCGTGGTCCATCACGGAGGTCATCCGCTATGCGTTCTACACGCTTGCGCTCCTCGGCAGCGAGCCCGCGCTGCTCTCTTGGCTCCGCTACACCACGTTCTACGTCCTGTACCCCACCGGCGCCGGCTCCGAGGCGTTCGTCAACTTCGCGACGCTCCCGAGCTTCAGCAATCTCGGCGCGTGGGACGTCGAGGCGTATGTGCGCGCCGCGCTGTTTGCGATTTGGTGGCCAGGTCAGTGGTGTTTTGGTTCGTTTTTGCGTGTGTATGCGTCGGGCGCTGATGCGGCTGTGGTGGGCAGGTTTGTATGTCATGTATACCCATATGATGAGGCAGAGGCGCAAGGTCTTTGGTGGTGCCGGGCGGACGCTGGGTGCCAAGCCCAAGTCGTCGTGAGTGCTCGGAGAAACGTCAAAAGTTGAACTCGCTTAGGCCTATGCAACAATGCTAATGAACATTCATAATTCACCCTTTGAAGCGCGACGTGCATTTCTCGCTAAAGAAAGCGAAAAGCATAGCAGGCATGGTATATTGGTGCGTGGGTATCAGTGTCATTGCATGATCGTGGACTATGGGTATATGCTACGTGCGACTCGTCTCCGCGGGCTGACGGGCAGCCTATGACTTGTTGTTCACACTCGGCGAGAAGCCCACCCGCACGCCGTTCGCGTAGTCGTACGTCGAGTACCACGATTTCAGGAACTCGTCGCCGATGATCGCCAGGTTGGACGCGAAGCCGTTGTCGAGCCCCAGGATCCCGCCCACGCAGTCCATCGACTGCGAGCTCGTCCGGCCCAGGTTGAAGTCGTACGGATTGATGGCGAAGTGCTTGCCGTTGAAGGAGAGCGAGATGACGGGTTGTGACATGCATGGGTATGTGTAGAAGCCTGCCGTGGATTCGTGGATCAGTACTAAAAAAAGTGCGTGAAGTAGAAACGAACTGTACCATTGCCGTATTGGTTGGCTTTCTTGGCGCCTGGGATGAGCGCGTAGACGCTCGCTGCCAGCTGCGCTGGGAGGTAGATGAGCGTCGTGCCGGTATCGATGGCCTGAACGACGGCGGATGGTGAGTGCCAGGAATCAACAACCCAACAGCATATAGTCACTCACTGCGTAGATGTTGGTCTTCGCTACGCGTTTGTTGACCACGACCGCATCCATCCCTACAGACCAATAGGTCTACATAGCGTCAGTTGACGCTTCATGTCACACGCGGAGACGCTGAACAGCGCACCTTTGATTTCACCGGCACCCATGTGATGCCACCAGCCGTCTTGCTCGAATCATAGCATCCAAAGCATATCTACAAGGGCCCACCGACAATCAGCACTTCTCAGAGCCACGCGATCCGAACAAAAAGCCAACACACCTCCGACCCCGTCGCTTGGTTGCGCGCAAGGTGCACCGAGAACATCGGTGTCGCGAGCCTGCGCGCCTGGATGAGGTTCTCGAAGAACGTCGGGTGGCGGCTCTGCGCGATGGTCCCGAACGCCATCCCGATGAGCCCGTCGTTCGGCTGCCCGTCGAAGTCGCGCGACTCCTGGTTCACCGCGCCGAAGGCCTGCGACTCGACGGTGAGCCCGCCGATGGAGACCACCTCCGTCGCGAGTGTGCCGGACACCTGCCCTGAGCCCTGTCCGCACCACAGGCAAAGGAAGGGCAAGGTCAGCAAGGTCAGAGTGAAGGAGGCGTAAGAGGGACGACTGACGTAGGTGACCGCGAAGCCCTGGTTGTTGTTCCGATACGTGGAGCTGCGCGACGGGTCGAACTGGTGTCCATTGCAGTTCTTGCAGTTCACGGGCACCCATAGGTCCGCAGAGCCGGTGTCGATGTCGACGGTGAGCGTCTGCGCGGGCGTGCCCATGCTGATCGGGCCGTAGTACAGCAGGTCCAGCGTCCCCGTCACAAAATCGCGCAGCGGGTGCCGTGCGGTGCCGGTGCCGGCACCCACGGAGGGGAGAAGGGGGCCTGTGCGGGGAGGCCCGTCCTCGGAGTTGTTCGTCCCAGTGTCGCTGTTACCATCATCGTCGTGGGCAGGGCCCGAGTCGGCGTCCCGGGCGAGGAGAGGCGGTGGGGGGCCGGTAGTGTTCCATGAGTTGGAGGGCAGGTGAGGGGTCAAGGGGAGGTTTGGCAGCGCGACGGGGGTGCTGTCTGGAGCGTGTCCAGAATTGGGCGCGTTTGGTCGAGAGTCGGGGGCTTTGGAGGGAGATGCGAGCGCCTCTGGATGCGGGGGTAGTACCACCGGCGCATCTCGCGGAGATGCGGCGGCGGCAGAGGAGGCGATGTTCGAGTCGGCGCCTGACGAGGCGTTAATCGCGGGTGAGTAGTTGTTCGCTGCGTCGATCTGGCTATCTGGATTCAATCCTATCCCCTGCAGAAAGTCCTCTGCCTTGGCATATTTCGACAGGAGAGCTTGCAACTCGTCCTCCTGGACACCGGTGCACCGACATCACCGTGAAAGATTGCGTGAGTCGGGTTTCGAGCTGACAGCTGGTCGCGACGTCGACGTACCGGCCAAGTGGAATCGAACATCCCGATGGCATCTCCGTCATGGACGGGCGATCCTTGTCGCATCGACCTTCGGTTAAGCTTCACAGAGAAACCGTGGCCGTGCTGGGAATCCTTTCCGTCATGCAAGGGGGAAGAGACGACGGAGCGTGCAGCCAGTGCACACAACATCAGTGAAAGGACACGTGAATTTAGACGAGATGACATGACAGAAGGGGGGGGGGGGGCATTGAGATGTTGCGCGAGAACATTTGGCAGCCCACTTGGCGTGTTACCTGTTAGACTCGATCCGTATGGGCATTGGTTGCACGACTATGAGACTGCTTCTGCATTGAGAGGGTTTGGACGGGTCGTTCGGCTGGCTAGTTCGAGATGACTCCATTCACCAAGGAACATACGCAGGGTTGCCGGATACGAGATTGAATTGAGATGCTGACCATGGGAGAGGTCTGTAATTTGTACGAAGCCAGCGAGCATTGTCGGTATCATGTCCACTTGGCCTGTGTTCAAGCAAGTCGAATGACCGAACATTCCTAGTGGGCGCTTATATAAGATCAGATCTGCTAGCATGTTGCCCTTCCTATCGCCTACGTCAAGCTAACTTGAGCGCCGTCGCCTCTACCAGCCTCACTATTGACATGAACACGTACGCCCTCCTTTGACTGACCGATTCTGATAGTCCCTTTTGCAAGCAGAAGTGCTGCATTTAAGAACAGTCTGAGACGGCTGTAACCGCAACGTCATGAATACCAACGAGCTGGAAGAGATGGCGGACAGAAACGCAACTACTCCACAAAGAAAGTGTCCTAGTGCGAGCCTTACCGTCACCGCTGGGACGTGTCTCGCATCCGTGTTCGCCGCCCTCCTTTATTTTCTCGCCCGCACATCCTCAGCCTACACTCCCTTCCGATCCCTCGGCACCACACACTACAACCATGCGTACTGGATATGCATCTCTCTTTTCCGTCCCACTCGCCCTCACGCTCCCTGCTAGCTCCCATTTCCTCCTCAAGGACAACTTCGTGGGCGACGGCTTTCTCCAAGCGTGGAAGTGGGAAACCATGGATGACCCGACCCACGGGCGCGTCAACTACATCAACCAGACCTCCGCGCTGCAGAGGAATCTCACCTTCGGTATGTTCACGCGCATGTTCTGTGACTGGATTCCAGAAATGACGCGTCCCGCTAGCCAACAACCACAAGTTCGTCATGCGCGCTGACAGCGACACGGTTGTGCCTTCCCAATCCCGCGGCCGCGACAGCATCCGCATCACCTCGTACGAGGCCTACGACGACGCCATCTTCATCCTCGATCTCCAGCACATGCCTGAAGGCTGCAGCACATGGCCCGCATTTTGGTCACTCAGCAAAGCCGGACCATGGCCCCATGGCGGCGAGATTGACATCATTGAAGGTAAGACCGTCTCACAGGTCTATCTTCATCTTGACTAACTTGGTCCTCGACAGGTGTCAATCTAAACACCCAGAACCTCGCGTCGCTGCATACCACACCATCCTGCACCATGCCACAATGGCGTGACCAGACAGGGTAAGATAAATCCGGTCCCTACTCCTTGCTGTTCAAATCAACCAATTCCTGAATGTCCCGAACTCCAGTTCTTCGACTTCCTTGGACTGCAACACGGCCGTGAATTATAATCAAGGCTGTGGCGTCTCCTTCTCTGACTCAGCCTCGTTCGGGACCTCCTACAACGCAATTGGCGGCGGCTTCTGGGCGATGCAGAAGACCCGCGCGCGCGGCGTCCAGGTGTGGTTTTGGCGCCGTGACGATCCCAATATGCCGTCCGAAATCCGCTCGGGTTCGGGTGTGCTAGCACCCATAAATCCGGGGTGGGGACGACCGGCGGCGACGTTCGGGTGCGAAAGCTGCGACTACGACCAGCATTTCAATGCACACCAGCTGGTGTTCGATCTGACATTCTGCGTGAGTTGATACACTGGGTTCCGCGGGAGTAGTGACAGGGAAGCTGACTGATTTACCTCAGGGCGACTGGGCCGGATCTGTATGGCCAAATTCGGGATGTGGTCCAAGCACTTGCGAAGACTGTAATTTTATACCATTCTTTGTGTGGTCCTCGAGCTGACAGAATCCGTGACTGCTTCACCAGTTGTCAACAATAACCCAAAAGCATTTGAGAACGCCTACTGGGAAATCAACGCCCTGCGTGTGTATACGCCGGATGAGCCGTCATTGCGGTGATAGATTGTCCCAGTGGCAAGTTTAGATTGTCGAGAGAGACAGCATTCAATGTACGAATTGGTATCTTATACCCGCTAATACCCCACTTGCGTAATATACCATTTTCTCTCCCGAAGTCATACGAATAATCTTCCCTGATTTTTGTCAATTTAATGCGGTTGTCATTCCTCACCCACAGCTCATAGATAGAACATGCACGAGCCACAACGAATGGACGAAAGTCGCCCTTGGAGCCGGCACAATCCTGCATTGCCCAAAGGAGCTCCAGTCAGATGACCCACCGCAAAGATGCAGCTCCTTGTGGCCCTGTGAATTCGAACCCTCAGGCACGCCGCGCAACCGCCCGACCACCCACACCTGCTATCCCGTGGCCCCCCGCCGCCCGACCCTTCCTTCTAGAGTACGCCCATCATGCGCACGGGTGCCACCTTCCGCTGCACGCCAAGCACACAAAGATGCAGCGCGTCCGGCCCGAGCGCGTCGTCGTTCTAGCATATAAGATCGCGTTCGTATACGTAGTGTAGCGTGCGACCAAGCGCAAGTCCCAGCGATGACGCATCCGGTTGCTCAAGCTGCCATCGCCTTGCGCCTCCTTGTTTGCTTGACGTTGGGCGCTTTCGCTTTGGCCCTGCCGGCGCTGAGGGGGCGCGACAACCAGCTGCCCGCACGCGTGCCGTACGTGTTTCCCGAGCCAGGGACCGATGCTGTGAGCCTCTCGCCTGTCCCTGCCATTGCAAGTGCCCATGCAAATGGTTTTTTTCCGGCACATTTCGCAGGTCGCGGACTCTATACGCGCGCGGAGGGCGGGCGGAGTATTGCTGGACCTCGACGGTGCACTGTGAGTTACCCAGTCCATATGCCTTTGTGACTGTCGCCGTTCTCATGCCGTACGGCCCTGGGCTAGATTGAACGCGCCTCTGATTGCGGCGAGCTGGAACGCCATTGCTGGTGTGATCCGGGATAATAATACAATCCCTGCAGACATGCGCGAGCTTCTCGTAAGTTGAATGATCATGACTATGACCAGAATATGACCCGACGTCCCTACCATTTCCACCCACCAGATCCTCCGCACCGCAGTCCTCAACGACGCCGCATACCAATGGGGCGAGCATGAATCCGTCGGGCGCGCCGCGGGCCTCACCACAAGCCACCTCCGCACCCTACGTCTCGCACCGCCATACGCCGGCCTCGCCGACCCCAGCTCATCCGCCGCTCGCGCGCTCAAATCCACACTGTCACCCCAGCTCGCAGCAGCAGTGGACTTCGCGGACTGGTCGACGGGCGCAGTGCGCATTCCGCAGGGCGTGTACGACCGCCTACACGCGCATCTGAACAACGAACAGATGGTGGAGGCCATTTCGACGGTGGGGTTCTATAATTTTGTCAGTCGGTTCACAGTGGGGCTGGATTTGGATAGTGAGGCGAACGTACCAGTTCCTATTCCTAGCTGAACCGCAAGTGATAGTGCGAGTCCTTGTAAACCGTGAAATAAGTTATTTCTTATCTGGTGTATACCGCTCTATCCATCCCATAGGCGAGTAGATGCGCATGCAGCTGCCCACTCAGTCGAGAAGTCATGATGGTATCTGACGAGGAAAACATATCATGAGAATGACTGATAGACGAATCACTTGAGCGACGTACCATTGGCGGCTCGATATCTATCTGCAAAGGTCTGTAACGTTAGCGACATAAAGCCTAAGTTAAGAAGCCTGGCTGATGCGATGGATCTGAGCGGGTGTGATTGGTCCTGCTGGAACGTGTTGGGTGGGCTATGTAGTAGGACTACTGTGTAGGAGACTCCGAGGACTGGACGTGCCAGCGTTGGCTACATTTTCCGAGTCGTTTGCAACTCGACGACAGCCTCCCATTGGTCGAGAGTTGCATCACAAAAAGCCGCGCCGGCCTGTTATAGATTTCGGCCCCCTGCACCGATTGCAAGCCGTGCGGAAGATTCCGAGGGCTCGCGAGGGATCGCAACTCGCTCGCGACTCTGTTGTATGGTCATCGCGACCAAGCACGATCTTGCTCCG